>BQNB010100271.1:10119-24737 GCA_026074375.1 Tanacetum coccineum | reverse complement strand
TCTTGTTCTTAATCATTATGTACTTGTTAGGAAAATATTGTAAGTAATTCCGTATATCGTCCCATGGGGGAAGATTGTTAGGATTTCATTTTATGTGACGATATTACGGAATTACCGTAGCTTTTATATAGTTCATACGCAAGGACTAAATTAGCCAATAGTGCATAGTTTAGTTAAGTATGGGCTATAAATACCCCCTCCATAGCTTCCATGGAGGGGTTGAGATTTGTAAACTTTTCACTTTCATTTTAATAAAACACACACACTTTTACATTCTCTCCCTCTACTCTCTCTCTCTACAAAACATGGCTATCTTTACTTGGTTTGATTCACCAAGACCACCGGATATGAAATTATTTGATTCTAACAATTGGTATCAAAAGCCATGGTTACAATCTTGGGTCGGTTACATTTTGTGTCCGGTTGGTCTCATAATTCTTCAAATCTGTCATTTTTTATCGTGTTTGTTGTTCACGTCTGGTTACTGTTCATTATATGTTTATGGTTCAAATCTGTTATCTTTTTGGTGCTTAAATGTCAAGTAACAGATCTGGGTTTCTTATATGCTTCTTGGTTGCGTTTTTTGCAAGAAAAAAACCCAGATCCGATTTTCTGGTGGATAAGACAAAAGTACAAAATGACAGCTCATTACGACAGTGACTGGTCAACTGCGTTTTGGTGTGGTCAACTGCGTTTTGGTGGTTGCGTTTTGACAGGTTGGTTGCGTTTTGGTGGTTGCATTTTGCCTGAATGAAGATCATTTATATAGAAAAACAAAACGACATGCTGCTAAATTTTTTTTTAATGTTGCGTTTTGTCTATGTAAAGACTGCGTTTTGTGTTGACTACGTTTTGTCTTGGTTGCATTTTGCTACCTACAGCCAAACCGAGTCAACTCAGTATTTACCGAGTTGACCCGGTAAGACTCAAATTGAGTCACGAGTCTGGTCAAACAGAATCAATAGAAATGAAGGAGAAGATGACAGACTCGAATCAAGACAAACACAAACCACAACAAACCCACGATTGACTCTACTCATAACAACAACAAAATCAATCAACTACAACCTCTTCAACAACATCAACAGCTTCATCACAAATCCAACATTAACTAATCCTAATAACCTCCTTCACAATATGAATCCAACAAATCCCATATCTACACCTAAACTCCTCGTCACACATCCACAACATCTCCAGTCCCATCTTCACACCACTAGACTTGAATCAAAATAAATAGATCTCAGTTCCATTTTCGTGTGTAAATATGACAGAGAAGACCGTTTAAGATCACAGCAACACACGAAAATTTTCATCATTGGTCTTTGTGAAGCGTTGCTTCTTTTTATGTACGAAAATAAAGAAAACTTATAACAACTTTGTTATAGTTTTTCTATCATTCGACTGGTATTACTCAAAACAAAAATCAATTAAACCTACCTGAGATCTTTATTTCAAGACCTTGAAGACTATTCTTGATCGTGCTTTAATGAAATGATAAATAAGCAAAAGTCTTAACTGCGTTTTTTTATATGAGGAGGGTGATTTCGTTTTAATCTTTGAGGTGTTATAAGGTGTGGTTACTGGGTCTTTATTGCTTTGGAGGGATAAGAACAAGACTTTGGTCTTCATTTTGAAAAGGTGTACACATGTCTGCTTTGGTAGAAATTATATATTGGATTGAAGACAGAGTTGAGATGGAGGCGGTTGAAAATGGGGATTAGGGTTAAAATAAATGTTGTGAAGTATTAGGTATTGAGATATATACATCCCTAATTTTTTGTGTGGTGAACCGGGTATTAGAAAAAAAGGGGGGCCCAGCCGAGTTTTAACTAGGCCTAGTATTGGTTGTGGACGTGGGCTAGTTCTACAAAAATTCCATTGGGCCGTGTCTCTAACAAAATGTTTTTCTTTTGTACCTGGGATGTTGTTATAATAAAAAGTGAAAGGGCTGAATTTCGTTAAGGAGTGATTTGGGCCCGGTGTCACTGAATTTAATCGGTTGGTCTAAATTTCAGCAATCTTATGGGAATAATATAATTTAAGTTAATTGTTGAGGATTTAATTAAATTTATTATGCTGAAATTTGATTTACGGTTAAATTCGGGGTTCTAAAGTGACAAGTTTTATGAGACGAGACCGAGATTAATTTTTTATAAAGAATCATGGAGCTTAAAATATTAATGGCTAGATGTGGTATTAATTTTTTCTAAGTGACTACGGAGTCAAGTGGGTATCACTTATTTGTGATTGAAGTGGCATTTCACGAAGGCGTGTTCTTATTTTATCTTGAAGTCGGGGTTGGTTGGATGCATGGCTCTCAATGATAACTTGCTCGTGCTTAAGATTTAAGTTGAAGACTTGGTTTATCTAGTTTCCAGCAGTCAAGGGGTGGATGGTTGAAGACCTGGATAACTATCACTTAAAGGAGTTACGTTGTAGTACTCAGTGTCACACGCAGAAGACGATGTGGATAATCGCAAGAGGTGATGAATGTCTCATACTTTGGGAGGGGTATTGAGTACTTAGAGATTTGCTTGGAGCATAAATTCTCTACACCGTTCTTCTAACATTTGTGCAAGCCTAAGTCACAAGAACGGAAAATTCTACTTCAGTTTCAAGTTTGGTATATCGGGTTTACTCCATCAGTGGTCACTTCAAATAGCCTACAAAGGGGTTGGTAAAGATAGTCAGAGAGAGTTTATGAGTAGAGAATTGATCAGCAGTTGATTCTCACGAGATTCATTTGGGTTAATATTATTCTTCTCACAAGATTTCAAGTATATGTGCGTACAATTTGTTGCTGGTTCTGAGGTATCAAAACCATCAAGGGGGAAGGAGAAATACATTTGAACGCACAACGAGTACACGTGACGAACTTCATGTCTTTTTCTTAATTTAGGCAATCCCGGGAAGACAAATGTCATAACCGCAGAGAAAATCCGTGTTTTAACTCGTGGTTTCTGGTGTATTATTCCAACTACATGGGGGAAGAGATGTAAGAAATAGTTTCTGATGATAAAAGAGGTACACAATGGTATGATGATTCCTCCAGATAGTCAGTATCCTGCAGGAAGAAATAAGTTCATTCGGGACTTAGTTGACTTTGGTGTTACCATTTCGACTACTAGGAGGGTTTAATTGTCTACATCCGGGACGTAGCTAACCTTAGGTGTAACAAGAATTATCATCATTATCCTGAAGGGTGAAATGTATACATCAAGGACGCACAACGAGTTCACTTGATCGGGCTTTATAGTATATGCCGGAGGTTAGTCCGCAGAGATGATTAGTGCTTCAACTTGTTACTTTGGTGTTACATTTTTGACTTCATTAATGGGATAGAGTGTGTACTTCGAGTTTTTGGGCTTCATACAATTAGACTGGTTGCATCTCTTCATCTACATGGGGGAAGAGATATCTCGATACTTTTGGTATGCATTACTTGAGCTTCCAGGGGGAAGAAATGTGAGAAGAATTATTCAAGTGTGAGAAGATATGTTGCTGATCCAGTCAATGTTTCCCCAAACAGTTAATCACTAAGCTTATTATCAAAGGAGCAATATTTGATGTGGCTTGCTACTAATTCCGCTGTGCACTTAATTATTCTAAGCTTGAAAGAAAGCTTTGAAACTGCTCGAGAGAGGATTGCTTGTTTGGGGGGAAGCTTTGAAAGCTTCTAAACATTAAATATGTGGCATGAATTAGGGGGAAGCTAATTCAGAAGCTTCTCCTTAACCAGAAGTGTATGGGTTACTTAGCTCGTGCCTATTACAGTATTTCTCCTGCAAGATACTACAAAGATGATTCATGGTGGAGTGCAGACTTGAAGTCAAAGGCCATTGACGACATCATCAGCATTGGAAGCTTCGTGGAAGCTGATGTTCTTAATCATTATGTACTTGTAAGGAAAATATTGTAAGTAATTCCGTATATCGTCACATAAAATGAAATCCTAACAATATAGAGCAAACAAATATATCTCATGTGACTTTTATATTTAATAATAAGTGAAAATCATACCTTTCACTTGTTTTCTAGTAGCAATTAAACATAAAAAAATATTAGTAATTAATATCAGATATTGCATCTCTATCTAATGTTTAAGGGATCTTTACGTACCAGTTGTAAGTGATATAGGGCAAGCTATGTCACATCATGTGACTTTTATAGAAAATAATATGTAATAATTATACTTTTTACTGGTTTCCAATAGCAATAAAATATAAAAAATGATCAATAATTAATATCATATTGTATCTCTATATGATGTTGTAAGAATTTTAAATTACAAGTTCTAAATGTTATAGAGCAAACAATTTCACGTCATGTGAATTTTTTATTTAATAATTTTTGAAAATCATACTTTTTTACTATTTTTTCCATTAGCAATTAGATATAGAAAAACTGTTAAAAGTAAATATCTGATACCGTATCTTTATATGATGTTTAAGTATGTTTAATTATAAGTTGTATGTGATATATAGCACATTATGTCACATCTTATGACTTATATATATTTATTAATAAGTTAAAATTTACTTTTTACTTGTCTTTTAAGTATAATTTAAATATAAAAAAATAACATTAATAAATATTAGATATTGTATCTCTAAATAATGTTTTAAGAATATTTGGTTACAAGTTCAAAATGATATAAATCAAATTATCTCAAGTCTTGTGATTTTATATTTACTAGTCAGTGAAAATCGTACTTGCTACTAGTTTATCCAGTAGCAATTAAATATAAAAGCAATTAAATATAAAAAATTACTAGTAGTTAACATAAGATAATGTATATCTCTTAAATGTGTTAACAATGTTCATTTATTATATATAAGTGATATAGGGCAAACTATGTCACATCATGTGACTTTTATACCTAATAATTGGTGAAAATCATAATTTTTAAAGGTTTTTCAGTAGAAATTAAATATAAAAAATTATAGGTAATTAATATCAGATATTTTTTAGATATTTAAATATAGGTTGTAAGTAATACAGAGCAAAGTAATATAGCTCGTGTGACTTTTATATTTAATAATAAGTGAAAATCATACCTTTCACTGGTTTTTTCTAATAGCAATTAAACATAAAAAAATTATCAAGAATTAATATAAGATATTCCATCTCTATCTAATGTTTAAGGGATCTTTACGTACCGGTTGTAAGTGATATAGGGCAAGCTATGTCACATCATGTGACTTTTATATAAAATAATATGTAATAATTATTCTTTTTACTGGTTTTCCAGTAGAAATAAAATATAAAAAATTATCAATAGTTAATATCATATATTGTATCTCTATCTGATGTTGTAAGAATTTATAATTACAAGTTCTAAATGTTATAGAGCAAACTATTTCACGTCATGTGAATTTTTTATTTAATAATTATTGTAAATCATACTTTTTTACTATTTTTTCCATTAGCAATTCGATATTAAAAATTTATTAATAATAAATATCTGATACCGTATCTTTATATGATGTTTAAGGATGTTTAATTATAAGTTGTAAGAGTGATATATAGCACACTATGTCACAACATATGACTTATATATATTTAATAATAAGTTAAAAACATACTTTTTTACTTGTCTGTAAGTATAATTTAAATATAAAAAATAACATTAGTAAATATCAGATATTGTATCTCTATATAATGTTTTAAGAACATTTGGTTACAAGTTCTAAATGATATAAATCAAATTATCTCAGGTCATGTGATTTTATATTTACTAAAAAGTGTTGGGATTAAAAGCTTCTTTAGGTTGTTTGGAAGGGATTAAAATCTTCTTAAGGCTATTTGGAATTACTACTGTTCTTATTGAAGTTAAAGCTGCTTATCAAAGTTAGTGCTACTCAAGAAGTTAGAAAAAAAATTCTAAGGTTTGAATTACTACTGCTAAGCATAAATTAGTGTTGTTAGTAATCTTAATGAAAAATATGCTAAATAGTTAGTACTTCTAGTTTCTACTGCTAGTGTAAGTTACTACTGCTAGTGTATATTACTACTGCTAGTGTAACTTAGTACTGCTGGTGAAGATTGAAGAAAATATTCTAAGTAGTTAATGCTTCTTGTACACAGTTACTGCTGCTGGTGTATAAGTTACTACTACTAGTGTTCAAGAATTAATGGTGCTGAAAGATTACAACAGCTGGAAGAGTTTATGCTGTCAGAAGATAAAGATTACTTGAAGATCAAGATTACTTATGTGATAAGGATTGTTATTTATAGAATAGATCTTTGAGAATAATCTAAGTCTTAGGAATATATTGTAAACCGACTAGGACTCCTTGGTGTATAAAAGGAGGACCTAGGTATAGAGATAGATGTACAGAAAAGAAATCGTTTATATCTTTAAGGTTTTGTAACCCTAATACTAGTTAAAGTATTCGTATTAATATACTGAAGCTTTGTTTGTTAATCTGTGTGTTCATCAGAATTACTATTCTATTGCATATTCTTCTTATTGATCAAAGATTAGATTCCGCATAATCTTTGATATATTTTATAAAGTTTATACCATAGTTGTGTAGGATTTATCTTGCATAACTAAACCTTACACAAGCTAAGGAATTCAAGATCCATTCAAGTGGGATCAACAAGTGGTATCAGATCCAGGTTGAGAAGCTTTGAATAAGAAGAACCAGATTGAATACACAAGATCTCTTTGCTAAAAGATATGGATCAAGACTCAGTACATATGGTGGCTGCATCAAAAGTTCCTATGCTCAAACCAGGTGAGTATGAGCTTTGGAGAATGAGGATGGAACACTACATCCAGATGATTAATTATTTTCTATGCGAAGTCATAGAGAATGGTAATGCACCTCCAGTAACAAAACTTGTTAAAGGTGTTGAGACTATAATTGCTCCTGCAACTGCTGAAGAAAAGGTACAAAGAAGGTTAAAGTTGAAGGCAATAATCACTTTATTGATGGGCGTCCCCAATGAACATCAATTGAAGTTTAACTCCATTAAAGATGCCAAGTCATTGCTGCAGGCTGTTGAGAAGAGGTTTGGAGGGAATTGATTAATTCCTTCTTATATAGGTAAATATAAATAAATAATAATATAATAAATACTACTACTTATATATATTAACCAAACCAAATCAAGAGTCCCTTGAAAAGGTCCAAAGAAAGAAAATCAATAAAATCCGAGTAGTATATGATATTCCTGGGTCATTTATCCCCAACGAGGCATGAAATTGACGATTACGTTTTTGGTTTGACTTTTGGATGCTTGAATAACAAAGGATTTGATTTGGATTCTAAATTCTAAGGGAAATTAATGAAATTAAAATAAGGAAAACTTAAAACTACGAGAAAATCATAAAAAAGGCACGTGAATTTAAACCTAAACTACGGGAAAGCATAAAAAGGCAATGGATGACATAAAATTATAGGGGAAGCATAAATAAGGCATAAAAGTAAATCCTAAGTCTACGGGAACATAATTTTAAAGCTAAAATACGAAAACGATAACGGGATTCTAAATCTGTTCTTTAAAAAACAAAAATGAGCAAATTTAACCCTACAAATGCAAATTTAATTTTCTTAAGTCCTAAATGATAAAAGAAAATTTTAAAAAAAAGAATTAAATTTTTTTGACTTTTATTTAATTTTTTATGAATTAAAAATTGTTTTAAAGAAATTAAATGATTAAAAATACTAAACTATTTATTAAAAATCTGGAAAAAATACAGAAAATAGCTTAAACTACAAGGTATGCAAGATAAATAATAACTTGGAAAAAAGATAAAAAAATAAGCAGTTAAAAAGGGAAATTAGCAAATAAGCTAAACTGCCTAAGATGTCTATATAAATAAAGTGGTGCAACATGTAACTAAAAAAGACACAAGGGCGTTTTGTAGCAGAGGTGTGTGTTAAGTGTGCTGAGTATGCAAGGGGGAGGTCATGGGTTCGACCCCCATACCTCCCTTTTTGTAAAACATTTTTTTAAAACTTTTTTGCATAAATTTAAAGAGAACCTAAAAATAAGCATTTTTTATAACTGGAACATTTTGTGGAAACTTCAAATAAGCTAGGAAATCAGCTGAAAAGATTGGCAGAATGCCTATTTAACACTAAGGCAAAAGGGCTTAAACTACTTGGCTTTTAAGGCAAAATAAGCAAAGTAAAAAGGGAAATAAGCAAAGACAAGCAATGAACAATACATAATAAGCATAAAGGACCAACAATGAACAACTAGATTAAGCTGAATAGACATGAAAAAGCAATAAGCAACTAAGGGCTAAACTGCTAACCAAACAGACCACCAAGGCACCTTTGGGCTTATTTTTAAGCCCCTAGATGGATCCTTATGGCTTAATGGCCTATTTATCTTAAAAGATGGAACAATAATCTACAATAATCATCATTTAAAAAGGAGTTTGAAATTAAAATGGGCTATGAAAAATGCAAAGGAAAAGGGGCTCTCACACTCAGTAGCTACTGAGTGTGGTTTTCTTAAAGGACAAAAGGCTTATTTGCAGCCTCAAATAAGCTAGTTAAAAGACTTCAAAACCTATAATAAGCTAAAACAGATAAAGAAGAACAACTAATGAGCTTATGCACTAAAAACCATGACTTGAAACTAAAGAGAACTTATTGAAATGAGCTGCTGAACTATGACTTTTAAAAGGCAAGAAAAACAACTTAAGACAGAATACACTAAAGGCAAAATACCAATTGACACTAAATCTAACCAATCCTACTGCATTTTACTCTAAATGAAAGTAAAAGTAAACTTTGAAAAGACTTTGAAACAAAGAACAATTAAGAACAATTTGAAAAGACTTCAACTCCACAAGGTCATATCACTTTTAGGAAATAACTTAAAACAACTTTTTAACTTAAGAAATTTATAAAAGACTGATTAAAATGACTAACATGAGCAGGCCAAATTTTAGCCGAAATAGGAACTTAAAAAAAAGTTTTTTAAAAGATACTAAAAAAGGACACCTAACGAGAATATAATCAAAAAATCAGGACTTAACGACAAAGGGAGCTTATTTAAATTGGCAGCTGAACACTGACTTAAAAAACCTTAGAAAACTAGGAACATATTTTATACTTAACATAAAAAAACCATAGACACATAACTCTTTCCATTCCTCACTGGCAATTTACAACTACAAGAAGCAAGAACAAAGAAACCTTAGATCGACGTAAACAAAAGTTAAGTAAAATCAATTTGAAAGGACTTCAAATCCACAGGTTTATAACACATATAGAAAATGACTCAAAACAACTTTTTAACTTAAGAAACTTATAACAAACCGATTAACTCTAAACAACTGAGCTAGCAAGCTAAATAAAAAACCCCTAATGTTTAACAACCATTTTTACCCATTTTTTAACCCTTGACCCAGAACACCCCTTATAGAATCTAAAAATCATTTTATAACTAACTCCAAATTGAAATAAGCCAAGGAATACAAAGACAAATTATAAACTAAACAATATGTAAGTACTGAAAAGCAAGTAAATCATAAATATAAGCATTTAAAATAAGCCAACAAGAATAAGCAGTATTAAGCCAATTCAGACAGTTCTAAAAAAACATGAATAAATGACATCTAAACAACACATAAGCATATATGAGCAATAAACAACCATAATAATCAACAATAAAAAGTAAAAGACCTTAAATAAGCAATAATAAGCAAAAACAGTAAAATAGCTTAAATTAAGAAAATAAGAGTTATACCTGCATCAATGCTAGAAGGACTGATTACTAACTTCTAAACCACCTAATGCTTATCCACATAAGCCTCTAAACCCAATAAGCCATCCAAAATTGCTTATTCATCCAATAAGCTGCAAACCAAAGTTTTGGGTGTATGAAACAGTAGCTTTCACTAAAAGCTTTTGTGAAAGTTTAAATGAGTAAAAAAAAGGATTTTATAAGCTTATGAGAGCTTATGGAAAGGGTTTTTTTAAACAAAAATAGCTTAATGACATAAAATAAAAAGGGACAGATTTGCATAGACCAATAAACTTGAATTTTCATTAAACATAAAAAGATTACAAGGCTTGAAAACTTAAGTGACAGAATTTAAAAGACTAAAAACATAAATTTAAAAACATTAAAAATTAAATTAATCTACTCCTAGTTATATTTTTTTCTGTCTTCTTCTCTTTTCTCTTTTATAAGCTGTCAAGATCTTCACTTGTGTGCTAGCTGTGCTTTTGTTATGAGAGGCTTCAAAGCCTTAATCATAGCCCTTCAATTATCTTGGTCCCTAAGTTTTTCAATCCTAACCTTTAATTCTTTGTTCCTTTTCTTCAGCCAATGGAACTTTGAGGGATTGCCAGCGTGGTTTGTCTCTTTAAGAAGTAGGGTGAGGTTGATTTTGGTTGTATGCTACAGGGTTTTGTTTGGTTATGTTGGGTGAGTGGCAAGGTATGGGTTTCGTGGATTGGCAATTTCAGTCCCTCAATGTGTATAATATAATTGCAATGAAAATCCTTTGTGGTGGAAAGTATTTTGAGAATTGGTAGGATAGGTCCCTGGTGTTAGGTTGGGGTTTGCACCGTTAGTCCATTAAGGACTAACAATGTTAGTCCTTAAGGATATAAGAGTTAATGCCATAACGACTATTAAAAGCATTTGGATTAGGCCAGGTTAATTTAAGGGGGTTGGGCTTGGGTGTATTATTTTGGGCCGAGTTAAATAAAGGAGGATTTAGGCATTTAAATATAGTGGGCTGATCCGGGCCCACTAGGTAGGTACGGGTTGGCCCACTTTTGACAATTTAGGTTTTCGGGTTCGGTTTTTGATGCCCTTTTCAAAGCCGTATCCCGGGGTTGACTTTGACTTTGTCTTGACTTCATTAATTGCACAAACGTTGTCGAGTCGATCCGAAAATGTCCGCTTTAGCTCCGTTTTCAATCCTTTTGTACCTTTGGCCTTGGTTAATTCCGCTCTTGGTTTTGTCCGGTTTGGCTTTGATTTTGTCCTTTAGTGAATATCCGGTACCTGCACAGTACAAACACAAAAACAAGCATATTTATGGCATTTTATGTGCGTTTTTGGTCGTTTAGGGTCGTTTTATTAGGTAAAAGGTATGTGTAATTACACACATACCAAAATCCCCCATACTAAACTATTGCGTGTCCTCACGCAATGCTATAAGTAAGCACTTAGAAAACTAAGAATCTCAATCCCCCTCGACTAATAACCTCGAAAAGTAGCTAAGTGTTCGTCAAGGGGAATGAAAGAATCAAAAGTTTTGAAAAGCCCCGTTTTTACCATTTTTAAATATACACTTATTCCTACACATATTTTTGTATTTTTCATTTTTCTCATTTTTTTGTACTTTTCATATTAAGCAACTAACTAGAACGTTTGACTTTCGTTATTTTATAACTTTTAGGGATCATAGAACAAGATGCATTTCGATCCGAGAATGCCCCAAAAAGGATAAATTCATCGTCCCCGACTTTTCACTTGCTCCAAACCAAGCTTAAAACGAAATCATAGTTAAATATTAGTTAAGATGCTAACACTACTCATATTTGCAACTTGTGAACTTTTCACTCCCGACAATTATTATATATTAGGTGAATGTGCCATTTCGAATTTCAACTATGGATCAACGTTTTGCAAAATTTCTATGCTTCACGTTCCACCCGAGAATAATGAGTTTGAAGGCGAGATCATCCCATGTAGCGACTTTCGTCTCGGCACATCCCAACCTTGCGGCTAAGTGACCAGGCTTTTGACACCCCACAGAGACTAGTATCGGGACTCACGGACCTTTGGTTTCAAAAACTCTTAGGTTTCCCGTATATACATAGCTTATTTAGAAAAACTTAAAATGAAATAGTCTAAGTTCAAAAGCATATTTAAATTTAACAAAAAGAGATCTTACATTTATTAATTCACACTTAATATTTAAACATAACCATGATGCAATTATAACCCTCGAACTTTTAGAAGGCTGCAACCATCGGTTTGGTGAGCGTCAGCCTATGCTTCAACTTTTATCATCTCGATTTTATTCTTACTATGGGCTTTCTTTAGAAGGCTGTAACATCGGTTATGAGCCGGCAAGATGCAGCAAACTTTTATCAGCCCACAGTTTATATTTATTATTTATTTTTTTCATTTTTTTTAATATTTTTAACTTTATTTCACGATATAGAGAAGACTTCTTTTTGGAAAATTTAAGTATAAATTTGAACTAAGACTAAAATTATTGCTATCAACTACATAAAAATTGTTGATTTAAGTTTAATTTCTAAAAATAGCACGTATTATTAGTCCGGTTAGGAGCTTATGGGAGAAAAAGCCACAAATTACATACATGAGCTCTTAAGATTTCCAAATAATCCTTGTTTAGCATCCAACTCATAATTAACTCTATCATTTTTCGTTCTTCGCGAAGATCCGCGAATGCTTAGTCTAAAAGTTAAGGAACAAGCTAGAGCTCAACACGCTCGATCGAGTCAAAATTTATTCTTATTCTACCCAGCAGGAAAGTCAAAATTGTGACAAAACACTTATTTTATTTTTGAAAATTTTTAATTTTTTTAATTTTTTTTGAAATTTTGGTGGTAAAAACGGGATTACGCGAAAACAACGACTGCAGGCACAATCAAATCGAAGATCCCCCATACTAGAATTAAACATTGTCCTCAATGTTTTAAGAAGGGTCTCTACGTAAATCCTAAGCCGTTTATTAATTATGCTCAAAGATAAACGTTAGTCGAAAAGATTTGGATATTGGGATTCCCAAATGAAGCTGAGGATGTGAAGCTCGAGTGATCGAGGGACAAAACCGTGAGCACGGGAGACTTTAAAAATCCAGGAATTCCTGGACATTAAACCACAAAAACACGAAACACGGATAATGGTAGAGGCGAGCCTCATCACAAAACACTTATTAAAAATAAGAAAGAAGATAGAATAGATAAGCATGGGTTGCCACCCACGAAGCGCCTTGTTTTTGTTAACCGAGTCACAAGCTCGACTCGACCCTGAATTCATTGGTCCATGGGGGAGCAAGTGGAAGATAAAATCTCCATCGGACTTTCATTCAAGTGGTTTGGATAAACATTGAATTTCATGAAAGTTCCACTCCGATGAGATATACCCGGCATAAAAGAATGATAAATGGAGATGCCAGGGTCAAAAATGGTATCTTCATTCCCGCAAGAGAGAATATATGGTGGAGTAACAGGATACGTGAGAAAAAGAAGAAAGATCCATACAACAAATGCCAAGAGAGGAGATTGGGCATCCTTGAATGGTAAATTCACATTTGTTGTAAAAAGAACGTTATCATGAATCTCGAAGTCAACAATACTAGTCAACTCACCCGAATCGGGCTCACTCTTAAAATAGAAGCAATCATACTCCGATGGAGATATGATGTGAGCGAGTTCATCGGCGAACTCCTCATGATAAAAGTCACTCCTATCGGCAGGAGGAAACGGATCATTAGAAAGATCAAAGATAAACGAATCATATTTAGAAAGAGAAATATCATAATGAGTAGTGGTACTACCACTACTCTTCTCTTCAATATGATCGTCATCAAAATAGAAAGCTTCGCAATCCGGAAGAGAATAATTAGAACGAGTAGTGGTACTGCCACTACTATTCTCTTCCAAATTAAAGCAAAAAGTTTCAGATTCGGGTATAGAATTATCAAAGGTGTTAGTCTCCTCTAAGAAAGAGTTAGGAAATGTGGAGGGAGACTTGGTAACAAAATTAGAAGATGGAGGTGGATTAGAATTAATTGCTTCGCTCTTAGCAATGAGATGATTGATTTTTGATAATTTTTCACGAAGAATATCGTCCTTAATCTCTTCATCTTCCGTGTGAAAATGCTTCACCTCTTCTAAGCTGACGAGCTCAGAATCGAGAGGTGATACCTTAACATAATCGATGTCATCAATAGAGAAAGAATCGTCATCAATCGAAGTAGAATTATCATTAGAATCGGAGAAACCCTCAAATTGATCTTTTGAAATGTTAAGAGGCGGAGAATTATCACGAAAAGGCACATCACACATTTTGTCGGGAATACCCTTGGACTCACTTGGGATTTGGACAAGGTTCTCGACACTAGACATTATTACTTCGTCCGATTCCATTTCTGTAATAGTGTCAAGATGCTCGTCCCCCATACTTAGAGAGTTAGCGGGCTCCTCAGTTGATAAGTCGGTGTGATTGCAATGGTATACTCCTCGTCATCATCATAAGATGAGGTAGGCAAATTCCAACTTGGAGTATTAATATATTCTGCCAACTCCTCGTTTATATGATCAAACTTTTTTAAAAAGTTTTGTATTGATTCCATTAGGTCTTCACGGGCATGTAAAATTTCCGCACTTGTTTCTTGACGAGGTTGATGAATGACGGGAAACTGCGGGGGTTGGGATTGGTCAAAACCGAAAGAATTCGAATTGTAAAAATTTTGATTCATCGGTTGACATTCAAAAGTCGCATGAGGACCCCCGCAGTTTTCACAATAAAGATATTGTTGTGAAAAATCTATGGGAAATTATGGAAATTTAAACTAAGGAATACTTAAATCTACGGTAAAAACAAGCAAAGGCACGGGAATTAATTCCTAAACTACGGGAAAGAAATAA
>BQNB010100270.1:0-20561 GCA_026074375.1 Tanacetum coccineum | reverse complement strand
AGAAGAATTATTGGCTAAGCATCAAGAGGAATCTGCTCAAAGAAGTACTGAAATGGAGGTGTGGATTAAAAAGCTTAAAGAAAATGCCGAGATTAACATGAGGAATCAAGACGCCCACTTAAAAACTTAGAAACCCAGATTGAGCAATTAACCGAAGAACTCCGTTCCAGGAAGGAAAAATCTGAACAAGAAAAGGTAGTAACTGTTGAAAATGAGGGACCCAGTTCTTCTAAAGAACTTAAGAATCTACATGGAATATCTTTCCTCTCCGACTCTCAGGAAGAAAACACCATTGATTAACTACCTACGAAGGAATCTAATCCAGGACATTTCACGCTTCCTTGCACCATTGGTAATTTTAACTTTTATGCTATGGCCGATTTAGGAGATAGTGTAAATGTTTTACCTAGGAATATTTTTAAGTATTTGGAATTAACGAACCTTAGTGAAACCGAAATGCTAGTAGAAATGGCAGATATGAGAAAAAAGGCACCACTTGGGATAGTTAGAGACATACTCGTAAAAATTGATAAATTCCTATTTCCATCCTACTTCGTAATTCTAGATCAAACCCCCAATTCAACTGTGATTTTAGGAAGACCCTTTTTGGCCATTGTTCACGCCCAAATTAGTGTTTTTAAAAAAGAAATATCAGTGGGGATAGGAGACGAAAGGGTAACGTTTGACATAAATAAGAATGACCCAAATTTCACCCCTGCTGAGGGAATCTTTATGTTAAACTCAGTTAACACTGACGAACCAATCACTAAAAGATTAAAGATAAGTAATGACACAACACATTTTTGTAAACCGATTATATAAGAATGTGATAAGGACTTTAAGGCTTGGTCATCCTGTACCCCGTTCAGGAACGAATGTGATGGGGGGCATGAAATTTATGGAATCAATGAGCTCGGTGAAACAAAATATTGGTTATTCCCTAATAACTACAAAAGGAAGGAAATGAAAGGAGATGGGGTATCATTTTCAAACTTTTAATTATAAGATATGGTAGTTGTCAGGTTGAGAATTGTGTTTGGAGCAAACAGTATTCATAATGGTGTAATGAAAATTCTCATGATAAGAAACCCAGGCCTAGAGACTACACTTTCAAAGAATGGGTAAAGCTTAAGAAAGGGCACCTAGATATAAGTAAATCAGTTAGGAAAGATTTATTTAGATTATGGGTGATTGATAAATCTACTGAGGCATTAGGTCCTGATGAAAACCCTTTTGGAAGATGTTTAGATGAATACATTTGGGTATTCCCTAAATAAATTGAACAGCTCGTCGATGAATACGAAATAAAAATTGGAGAAAAAGGGCAAGTTCTTAAAGAAATATGGACAAAATGTAAAAGAGCTCAAAGTAAGGATAAAGATTGGTGGTATGATTACTGGTGAGGATGAAGAAAAAATGGAATTAGGTAATGAAGATTACAATCCACCAATAGTGCATACAGAAACATTTGAAGTGACCAAATATAAGTTCGACAACAGATGTAGCTTCATATGTGTTAGTGGCGAGAATAATGAAACCCTATCCTTAGGAAGGAAAAATGGATCAAGGTTTAGGAAAATGATAATAGAGGAAATGGAAGAAGTCCTCAGGAATAACGGAGAGGACTCTGACAACAAACGATGTAACGTATAATGAGCATGAGTCTAACTTAAAGACTCGTTAATAAACAAAAGTGCTTGTCGGGAGACAACCCATCTTTTATTTAATAAAATTTATTTTTGCATTAATTGGGTTGCATGTTTCTTACTTTGTTTTGCAGGATCCAAAAGCTAGGAGGCAATTATCGAGACTGGCTCAACTCATATTCATTTGGTAACTTTGCTGAAATTGCAGCAGTTACGGCATAACCACTACAGTTACGACGTAACCCATTTCAAGGTTACGCCATAACACCTTAAAAACTTAAAATTTTTACCATTTGATTACGACGTAACCACTATGGTTACGCCGTAACCTCCTTCTGAAATCTTAAAATTTTAAGTTTTAAACATGTCTAAACCTTGTATACATAAATGGACTTTGTGGGTATGTTCCCTGGAAGCCCTCATGAGACTAAACTTGTTGGGAATTATAGTTTTCCTAACTTAGTACCGTTAGTTATAAAGTTAGTACCAACAGTTATAGTTTGTACTGTTAGTATTAGTTTGTACCGTCAGTACAAAATAGTTAGTACCGTCTATAAGATATGCATGAGTTATTATAGGAAAAGATATGCATTATCTTTTACGCGTTTTGTAAGTCTGTTAGGGTTTATCCTTGGTGTATAAAAGGAACCCTACGGCATTAGAAAAGATATCTCTCATCAAAAAATATATTCATAGTTAGTAATCTGTAACCTAGCAGATTAATATAAATCAAAGTTTAGTTTTATTCATTGTTCTTCTTAGCAATATAAGTTAGATTCCACATAACTTATAATTGTTCATAGTCATTGTTTCTCCTGTAGTTAGTGTGGAGCTATCCATATTGGCTATAACCCTTAACAGGCTAGAAAGATCTATATTGATTGGGATCTACAAGTGGTATCAGAGCTTGTAGAGAAACTCTAAGTAAGAAGAACTAAAACCCACCAGTTATAAACCTCTACCTTACAAATCAAATCAATGGCTGGATCAGATGATGATATTCCACCACCACCACCACCACCACCACAAACATAAACACCAACACAACAAACCCCTCACATTGTCTCAACCATCAAACTCCCTATTCTTAAGAAGGGAGAATATGACATATGGGCCATGAAAATGGAACATTATTTGGCCCATACAGACTATCCTATTTGGGAAGTCATTCAAAGAGGCAATGGTCATGTGAGTGTCTCAACTGATACAAATGGAGTAATAAAGGTTCTGCCTCCCAAGAATACTGAAGAAATCTTGGCTAGGGAAAGAGAGAGAAAAGCAAGGACCACCTTGCTCATGACTTTACCAGAAGATCACCTAGCAAAGTTTCACAAGATGACAGATGCAAAGGAGATGTGGGAAGCCATCAAATCTAGATTTGGTGGCAATGATGAATCAAAGAAAATGCAGAAGTATATCTTGAAGCAACAGTTTAAAGGCTTCTCTGTATCAAACTCAGAAGGGCTGCATAAAGTCTATGACAGATTCCAGAGTCTACTGAGTCAATTAGAGATACATGGTGCTGGAGTCTCTACTGAAGATGCTAATCAAAAGTTCCTCATATCTCTACCTTTTGCCTGGTCTCAAGTTTCCTTAATCATGAGGACTAAACCAAGAGTTGATACTCTCAGTTTTGATGATCTGTATAATAACCTTAAAGTCTTTAAGTCCGATGTTAAAGGCTCTATTGCATCATCTTCTAGCATGCAGAATGTGGCATTTGTTTCTGAGAACACTAGAAGTACTAATGAATTTAGTACTGCTTATGGTGCTTCTAGCTCTTCTAGTCATAAACCCCAAAGGGAAGGCTCTTCTTTATATGCTGATGATCTAATATTCTCCTTCTTTGCCAATCAATCCAGTGGTCTACAACTGGATCATGAGGATTTGGAACAACTTGATGAATTTGATCTAGAAGAAATGGACTTAAAATGGCAGGTGGCCATGATCTCTATGAGAATAAATAAGTTCTATAAAAAGATAGGGAGAAGGCTGCATTTTGATGCAAAGGAACCAGTAGGATTTAACAAATCCAAATTTGAATGCTACAACTGTCATAAGACAGGACACTTTGCCAAAGAATGCAGATCCAAGGGGAATCAAGACAGTAGGAGAAGAGATGCTTTGAACTCTAGGTATAAAGCTAAAGATAATGGATCAAGACCTGGAAAGCAAGAGGAAACCAAAGCTTTGGTAACTCTTGATGGAGATGGTGTGGACTGGACCAGTCACTCAGAAGATGAGCAAGACAACTATGCTTTGATGGCTTTTAGCAATTCAGGCTCAGACACTAAGGTACCTTCTTATTCAAAAGAGTGTAAAGAATCTTATGTTAAACTTAAAAAATTATATGTTGAACAGAGGGAACAACTAGGTGATGCCAGCATATAAATTCAGGCATATACTCAAGCTTTAAAGAAAGTTGAAGCACAATTAGTTGCTTATCAACAAAATCAACTTTGGTATGAAGAAAAGATTAAATTTATGAAAATAGACTTAGATGATAAAACTGATGTGCTTACATACCATAAGAAACTGTTGGCAGAAGCAGAAAAAGAAAAAGAAGAATTGAAAACTAAAGTAGAAAAATGGCATAACTCTTCTAAAAATCTTAATATTCTGCTAAATAGTCAAATGAGTGCTAGGGATAAAGCTGAGCTTGGCTATGGAAATCAAATGAATAATGGTATCTTAAGTTATGAAAATGAAGTCTTTGGTGATAGAGAAAATAGACCAGTTAATGATAGATATGCAGAGGGGATGCATGCTGTTCCCCCTCTAATGACAGGGATCTACATCCCTTTTAGACCTGATAAAGAAATAGATGACTTATAATTTACATATAGTCCAAAGCAATCTAAACCTAGTGAATCTGATACTAGGAGCAGTGACTTTGATTCTTGTGAATCCAATTCTAGTGAAGAAACACTTGAATCTATGCCTGAATTAGTTGTCAATGAACCCAAAGTAGTATGTCAACCTAAAGTCTGGTCTGATGCTCCTATCATAGAGGAGTATGGATCAGAAAGTGATGATGAACATGAGTCTCTACACACAAAAGAACAGGAAACACCTAGTTTTGCTTTTGTTAATACTGATAAGCATATAAAAACTCCTAGGCAAACTATTAAACAAAAAAACACATGTAGTAAGAGTCCTAAACCTGACAAAAAGGATTGTAGTTGTTTAATGTCTAAAAAATTGGGTTTGGGATATAGGTTTACTACAAAAGCATGTTTTGTATGTGGAAGTCTTAGTCATCTTATCAGAGATTGTGATTTTCATGAGAAAATGATGGCTAAACAGGTTGAACTAAACAAACAGAAGGATAAGGGTAATGTTCAAAGGGAGAATAAACCAGTTTGGAACAATGTGCAAAGAGTGAATCATAAGAACCAATTTGTTCCTAATGCAATACTAACTAGAACTGGCAAAATTCAAGTTAATACTGCTAGAGCTAGCAGTACTAACAATGTTAATAATGTTAGAGCTAGCAGTACTAAAAATGTTAGTACTGCTAGACATACTTTTAACAGTCAGGCAGTACTAACTAATGCTGCTAGGAAAATTAATACTGTTAAACCTATTGTGAATGAGTTAGACCAAAAACTATTTTTCTTAAAACTCATTCACCTTTTAGAAGGCCATTTAAAAGAACAACAGCACCAAGAACAAATTTTTCAAATCAAAAAGTTAGTACTGCTGAGGTAAAAGCTGTTAGTGCTGTTGTGGGAAAAAAAGAAACTGCTGTTAAGCCCAGGTTGTAATTGGAGACCCAAAAGGAATTACTGAAACAAAGTCTCCAAATACAATGGTGGATCAAATACTAGAAAATGTGTTACTTCCAAAGATCCACTAGGCAGACCCAAGCCCAAAATGGCTTGGGTCCCTAAGAGAATCTAATCTCTCTTATTCAATGTGCAGGATTATCCACAAAGAGCTTTAAAGAACAAAGGGATTATTGATAGTGGATGTTCCAGGCACATGACTGGAAACAAGGCCTACCTTGCTGAATATCAAGACTATAATGGTGGCCATGTTGCTTTTGGAGGTAGTAAAGGTTACATAACTGGTAAAGGTAAAATAAAAATAGGAAAGTTAGATTTTGAGGATGTGTGCTTTGTGAAAGAACTACAGCATTTCAATCTCTTTTCTGTGTTACAGATGTGTGACAAGAAGAACAAGGTCTCTTTACAGACACTGAATGTCTTGTGTTGTCTCCTGACTTTAAGTTACTTGATGAAAATCAAATATTACTTAGAGTCCCTAGACAAAACAATATGTACAGTTTCAACCTGGAGAACATTGCTCCTTCTGGAGGTTTAGCTTGTTTGATTGCAAAGGCCGCAGTTGATGAATCTAACAAATGGCATTGGAGGTTGGGTCATGTTAACTTTAAAAACTTAAACAAACTAGTAAAGGGAAACCTTGTTAGAGGATTACCTTTCAAGATCTTTCAAAATGACCACACTTGTGTTGCTTGTCAGAAGGGAAAGTGTTAGGTCACATTAATCTTGAATCAATCATATCGAACATGTATGCATAGAGAGAATAGTAGAGAGAGACAAGACTTTGAAATTCAAATGAAATAAAAGGGAGAGAAACTTGAAAGAGTTTGTTACAAGTGCATCACCCTCTAATGAAGATTAGAGGGGTATTTATAGTTAATGGAAGGAGGCTTCCCTTCCTTATTTTCCTAACTTATCACATCTAGTCCCTAGACTTTGGTAATTATGATATTTCATTCTTTTAGCATAATATACCTTATTACAAACTACTTTGACATTATTAAAAGAAACTCTAATTACTTAAATAATACAAAACCACATAATCAACACTTTTAATGATACTAACAATCTCCCCCTAAGGGTCGATTATTCAGGGCGTTCTCTTTTTGATTCAAGTGGTCTTCCATTCACGTACATCTCCCATCTTCTCATCTGCCTTCGATGCTTTATTCATTCTTCAATCTCTTCTTCAAACAACTTCAAGTATTCTGTTTCATCTTTGGTGAGATCTTTTTGTACGTATCCATACTTGACATCATTATTATAACTCTTCAGACCTTCTATCACTTTATTTAACGTTGCATCACAAAACTTATGGATCTCTGAATGTCTCATCACCCGTTTCTCTTTCTTACTATTCTTGTAAATGATTCCATGCACAGGCTCATAGATGATAGAGAACATTTCATGATCTTTAATTTCTAGGAAAGTCATTGTTGGTGCAGTGAGATTAACCTTCTGTTTATAGCTTTCAATTCCAAGTTGGAAGTCATGCACTCTTTCCCATATCATTGTACTTCTAATGAATACCGATAAAGACCATAGTAATCTTGTATATGCATAATCCGGTACCTTGCCATTCAAAATCAACAAGTATATGTCCTCAATATCATTCTTGTTAAGATTCTTGTAATCAGGCTCGGTAATTGATACAATGTGATCATTAGCTCTCCTTGCAACAATCTCTGTGATAAACTTGTGTTCATGACCCAATTCCTAATATGTCTTGATGACTTGAACTATTTTTAAGTTTGAATAAATCTCTTCCTTTGGTTTTCCAGGCTCTTTCTGTTTACTTATGTAGAAGATCTTCGCATGAGGATTCTTCCAATGTTCAACACCATATCGAGCATAAGGATTGAATTTCTTTACACACTTATTCACCCATCTAGAAGTTCGTTCTTCAATATCATCATCGTTGAAGATTATTGCTGGAAACTTGTGAAGTGACAAGACTATCTTCTCGGGTCCAGAATTTCCTTTCTTCAAATACAACAGGTCTTGATTAATCAGAGATAATGCTGGAGCTTCAGGATCTTTTTGACAGCTATGAACTAATGGTGTGGTCTTTCGTGGATGTAGAGAGACAAGAATTTCTTCCCTACTTTCCCAGACAATGTCACTCTTTAAGAAATTCTTCATCTGATCAATGTCATATTGATGCTCATCTCCTGAAGTACATCTCTGTCTCATCATCTCATCAATCATCTTTCTCAGCTTGGCTTCATCAATAGTCAGCGATACTTCTTCCATAATTTCTTATGATACTTGCTTCGATGGTATTTCATCATCATATGAAGCATAAGAGTCAGTCCAAAAATCAAACTCATCATTTTGCTCTTGATTTCCTGAAGTTGATAGAGCTTGCTCCTCTTGAAATACTTGTCTAGATGATGACTCTCCAGACACATAAGCTTCATACTCTGATGTCTTGCTGCTTTGCACTATTCTCCCCCTCAGGATGAGCATCATCATGAGGATCATCCTGATCTCTTGGGCGAACGGCATAAGTTCTACATGCAGTTTGTAGTACTGTATATCTTTCAAACTTCATTTGGAGAGCCAACCATATTGCTATGTCTTGTTGTTGCAATTGAGGATCAACTTTCATAGCAAGATACAATTGATATTGTTGTTCTAGAACTGAGGATGTTTCAGATTGAGCCGGATGAACATGAAGAATATGTCCATACATATAACTTCGAACGGATGCATCGACTTGAGAAGGAATAACATTGGCAATTGCATTGTCAATGTATGTCTGAATTTGAGCCTGAATATTTCCAAATTGTTGCAAAATAGCTTTAGCAATCAACCTTTCCCTCTCTTCTTTAGCCTTTTGCCTCTCCAGAATCAACCCTTTCGCAACATACACTAGAACTTGATTACGAACTTGTTTAGGAACTTGCTTCACAACTTGGTCTTTAATGTGTTTATCAACCATAACAGGTAATGTCTCAACCATTACATCATGAAGATTATCAGCAAGTGTATCGAGTGACTTTCTTGGCACGAACCTCGCTTGTAGATGTGCAAACAAGTAACCATAACGTCCTTGTAACTCGTGAAAGAAGCTCTTGTAGCGTTTGAAGCGAGTAGGTTTTGTCTTGAACAGTGATAGAAGTCGATTCGTTTTGGCTAACTTTTTTTGAGGTGAACTTGATGATGATGTAGTATGAGGAGTATCCGTTAATTCCTGGAGTTTCTCGGTATCCGAAGATACG
Source organism: Tanacetum coccineum (assembly GCA_026074375.1). Lineage (NCBI taxonomy): Eukaryota > Viridiplantae > Streptophyta > Magnoliopsida > Asterales > Asteraceae > Tanacetum > Tanacetum coccineum. The sequence goes on along the minus strand of BQNB010100270.1, from coordinate 11,903 downwards.
AGATTAGTATGTATCCTAGGAGATCTAATTGGTGTGGGGATTGGTGAATTCCTAGTCTCCTCTATAATCTTCCCTTTCTCCCTTCTTTTCAATTCATACGCCTCATCAGTTATTTCTTCATCTTCATCATTTAAATTAACTGGTATAACAACATTAGATAGCTCCACCTCCTTCTCTTTAGCAATCTCCACCTCTAGACTTTCCTTATCACTCCGGGGCTCTATCCTAGTGCCGGGAATATTTGATTCATCATTCCTAGGGATTGAACTATCATCAACAATATTCTCTTGTCCATCCACCATCTTTTCAATTTCTTTAGATGCCAAGTGCTCATCAACCAGTGCCACATTTTCTCTTGCTTCCTGCTCCTCACGACTTTTATGCTCAGCAAGACTAACTTGTAATGTATCTTGTAAAATCATCTCATCTGCTTTGTCAACAGTTGGCACTGGAGCTGGTGGTGTAAGACGTGTGGATCTCCTTTCAGGGAGACGAAGATGAATCACAATTGATCGTCTTGGAGCACTTGACTCTGCAACTTGCTTATCAGGGTTAGGTGACCTAGGGGCGCTAGGTGTCCTATGCGTTCCTTAGGTAGACTTAGTCGGCTGTGATCGAGTCAGAGGAACATCTATCCCAAACACCTCCGCATATATCTGATAATGCTCCGTTAGCTTCATTTCATCAGTGATCATCCAAGCTGGTATCTGCATTCCAACTTTGTTTTTGTGTCTTCCTGAGTTAAAAATATTCTTCATGATATCATCACCTTGCAAGTTGTGATACATGTCTCGAACACGTCTTGAGATTTCAGGAAAGATAGTCATATAATGACTGACGATGATCTTTGTAAATCTTGGATATAGAATTGAAGATGTTGGATGATGAAGCGAATAGTAGAGTCCTTCCCATAGTAACTCCGCATAATCCACATGAATGTTATTGACAAAGAAATACAGCATTTGCATTATCTACAACGGCGGTTAGTCCCATCCAGTGACACGTGTTGTTAGGCATTTGGATAATATTTTGCATAACGTTTGCCATGGCTGTAGAAGACTAGTAGTCTTGAAATTTGATTGTGTCTTTAACTCTATTAAAAATCCCAATACTTGCTTGTAGAATGGAACCATGTTAGAAAATGATGGTGGTGGCACGGATGAATTATGATTGTTTGCAGTTGCTTGTGGAAGATGAAAGATTTGTCTGAAGTCATCTAGTGTAAGAGTGAGTTCTTTCTTGTCTAGCATAAACCCGAGCCGATACTTTGATCTGTCTTCCTTCAAAGTATGCCAGAACTATGCCATATAAATCTATGGAACGAATGAAGAAGCTGCAATGCTGAATCGTAATGGATGATTCTTGATGATATTCGTTAGAATTTCGCTTTCTGGCGGACATTGAACATGCTCGAGATCAACTTTCTTGTTAAAATCCATAAGATCATATCTCTTGTTCGGAGGACACAGTTCATCTGGATGAACATGAGCTGCATGTTGTTGTTGTGCCATGATGATTACTGAATGATTACAATTGAGATGTTAGATAACACACAATTCATTTGACATTTTTATCTTTTTCCACCATGTCTGTTTTATATGTTCTGACAATTCTTTTTGAACATATGTTTGATCAGTTTCTTTCCCATGTGCTTGTTCTTGCTTTTTCTAGCACATGCTATACGCTTTATTCTTTTGATTTACCAATTTTTGTGTGTTTTGGCAATTCTTTTTCGAACACACTTTTGATTTGATTTTTCGCGTATGGATTTAACTCTCTCTTTCTGTTTTTAGAATATCCTCACCATAAATTCTTTTTGACATGATACTCTTTCAAGAATGATGATGATTTCTCTTTTGATTTAAATCAATACTCTTCTGTTTTGGGAACATCCGATTTCTTTTTAAAAGCTTGTTTGTTTAGTGGTGTGACACAAAGAAGAGATTGAAAACCATTTGTTTTGTCAAACTTAGTATTTACAGACTTACCTTTTTTAGCTTTTGCCAATCTTTTCTTTAACTCAGATATGGTAGTTAAAAGATTCTGATTTTCAGCACGAATAGCACCATATGCATATGTTTTCTCAGAAACATGAACAATCAATTCATCCATTTCCTTTTGAGTTTGAGACCGTGTCTTTTTAATTGAATCGAAAAGCTTTTTATACTCCATTTTGGCATTATCTCGTTCTTTTATCAAAGATTGCACTGTAAAATCCAAAGACACGTTCTCATCCTCAAGTTTCTCCATCTTTGAAATCCAAGAGTAATCAAGAGGAATTGAAATTTTATTTTTCGAAGTGGAATCCCATTTTTGTTTTTCTTTTTCATGTTGTAATTTTAATTGAAAATCAACACTTTGCTTTTCACATCGTTGAACATCTTTTTCAAGAATCTTTATTCTCGCTTGCAAATCCTCTTGAATCTTAAAAGATTTCTTCTTGACTTTTTCAAGTTCAGCATTTAAGATCTTATCTACACACTCATGATTAATCAACACACACAGCTCCACATCATGTTTGAGTGATGCTTCCAAAAGTTGATCTTTCAACAATTCATTTTGCTTCTCTAGTTCATCAAGCTCACTTTCTGTCGACTCAAAAACATCTTTCATTTCTTTTATATCCCTTTGAAATAGATTCTGAAAGCATTCAAGATAAACCTTCAACTCGTTAAGAATTGGTTTAACTTGATCTTGACAAAAATCATTGATTTCTATTTCTGCCGGTGATGTGTAAAAAATGCTTGCTCTTTTACAGTTCTGTTGTATTAGCAAAGACAGCTTTTCAAAACCAACTTTTATCTTGTCTAATTCTTTGATCAAAGGTGACTCACTTGGCATGTTTTTTGATACTGGAATCTTAACCGAGGGAATAGAAGAAGATGAAAAATATTTTTGCTCAACAGAAAGCTCTTTTTGAGGAACAAAATCTTCATAAAGCGCATTTAATTTTTTGTAGTTAATTGTCCAACAACTTTGTTTGTTTGCAACAGCAATTGGATCATTCATTTTTTTGTCATTTTTTATTGACTTTTGAAAGCATCCTCAAGAATGTCCTCAGAATCTCTAACATTCAAAGGAATTTCTAAATTACCTAAACTAGATGCAACATATAACTTTGGACACTTTGAAATTGCTTGCTTGAGTGTATAAGGATTCGAGTACCCCCAAACCATGTTTTAATTGTTGGTCATACACAGACAATGGTTTTGGTCCAAGCATAAACATTCCTTGTAACGAATTGCCAAGTTTCAAAAACAGATCAACATTCTTTTTCAGTTTGGCCTCAAGATCTAGAATAGTATCATGATAAGTATCCTCTTTTTCACTCATTTGCCTTTTTAAACTTGAATAAGTCTTTTGTAATTGCTCATTTTTCCGTTTGTAATTTTTGACATCTAAATCTAATTTATCTTGTTGTTTTTCGAGATCTCAAATAATATCTCGATCACGAACTAATTGAGACTGAGCTTGTTTATTATAATGTTTTGCCCGTTCATCAGCCTCAAGAAATTCGTTGAGATAATTATTATCCTTGTTAATACCCTCCAAAATCCGAACCCGTTCCTTATACATCTCAACCTGACTAGTCAAATGCGTGTTTTGTGTTTGGACTTGTTTAGCAAATATTCGTTGTTTTTCAGCTTCCTGATATGCATTTCTAGCAATATTTTCTACTGCACATAGATCAGGAACATGTGTATCTTTGTCAACACTGCCACCATTAACATTTCCCTTGAATGAATAAAATTTAATATTTCTATTAATTTGATCATCACCAATGGCACTGTTAATAATTTTAGTATGAGTTGGATACATTGGTTCATTATTTTTTGAACCTTCTCTTTTCAAGCTCGCAATCTCACTTTGTTGAGAGGTATTTGTATTCTCCAAATCAAGAACCATGGTAAGAAAATTAGATTACATAATTCCTAACAATCCTCCCCTAAACTTGAACTTTACTTCTTAACTTCAAGTTTCTTCTGATTGAGCTTTTGAGGATTGTATCCAAGCACTTCTTGACTGCATTCTTAATCTTTATGATCATCTGCTTTGTGATTTTATTGTAAGCAGATCATACTTTCGCTTTCAATCTTGAATTTGCATCTCATCTCTTCTGCATCACAGCTACATAACAACATAATTGGTTTTTGTATTTTTGGCAAACTACCAGCCATAAACGGATTTGATATTCCTTTACCAGTAGCCGTTTGCTCTGGGATAGTCAACTCTTTATTGCAAAATATGGTGAGTTGATTACCATACAGTTTTTGGTAAACTGTCAACCATCAACAGAATTGACTTGTCTTTACCAAACACCATTTGCTTTTGGACTAGCCAATGCTTCATTGCCAAACAAGGTGCGATTGATAAACCATATAGTTTTTTATTTAGCAAACTATCAGCTATCAACAATTGGAGTAATCTTTACTAAGAACGTTTGATCCTGGACAAGCCCAATCTCTTAACATGAAGCAAGGTGAGTTGATGAACCCTACCAATTTTTTGGCAAATTGTCCAGCCAATATGGATTATTGAGAAGTCTTTACCACAAGCCGTTTGCTTATGGACTAGCCAGTTCCTATGCCTATTAAGCATGGTGAACTGATGACCATTTGTTGTGTGGTGGTTAGCCAACACCCAACAAACCTTCTCATCCCCATTTAAACTTGATGATAATAAATTCAGTTAAGAACAAACTGAAAGTAATTCTGTTTTGTCTAAATCATCTGAGAACCAAAATGTGTGTTGTCCGATATCGGGTAAAACTAGCAGCATTAATCTTTAAAGCTAGCAGTATTAAGTACAAAAACAATACTAATCTTGCACCCAATCACGAACCAACAACATTAATTTCCTTGAGACTTCATTCAACGTTGGCAATCTTATCTCAATATCCATCCCTAAAAACTAGGGATTTCATAACAGATTCATTTAAGACTTTTCTTTACCTGTAAAAAGTTAGTTCAACAGACAAAGAAAACAGAATCCATAACATTTTGTGCAAGACTCATAACAGTAATTATACTAAGCAGTTTTGAGTATAACTAATAGTATTAGTTTCTCTTGGGGACCCAAGCCATTGCTGACTTGAGTTTGCCTTGTGGATCTCTAAAATATACAGTTTTAACAAAATTGGATCTACTATCATAATTGGAGTTTGGTCTTGTTTTTCTCCAATTATAACATGCTGAGGTCTTAACAGCAGTTCTCCAATTTCCCTTTACAGCATGAGAATAAGTCATTCTTTGTGTAATTTCCTAACAATGGTCTCACTCTTAGGTGGAATGAAATTTAAAAAATGCCCTTCTTGATTAAGTTGATTCACCAAGTCTTTTTTAGGACTAAAGCCGTGTTGAGGTCTGGTAGTGATGCTGTCTAGATCTAACAGTATTAACATTAGAACTACCAATATTAACTCTAGGCCTAACAGAATTAACATTTGTCCTACCAGTATTAATATTAGGCCTAACAGAATTAACATTTGTCCTACTAGTATTAATATTAGGCCTAACAGAATTAATGTTTGTCCTACCAGTATTAATATTAGGCCTAACAGAATTAATGTTTGGCCTACCAGCATTAAGTTGTACTGGTCTAGGAACAAATTGATTAGCATGATTAAATCCCTGTTCAGTATAGTCCCTACTGGTTTTGCCACCCCATTACCATATAAAAAACCCTTTGTTCTTATAACTTCAGCCTCTCTGCCATTTTCCTTTTCATAATAGTTACAATCTTTGATCAAATGACTTAGGCTGCCACAAACAAAATATTTCTTCTTTATGAAAGAGTAACCTTCCCCTAGTTCTCTTTCCATCATAGCATTCCAATTCTTCCTGTTAACTTTAGGTGTTGCTTGATCTTTGTTTGGTTGCCTAGGAATTTTTATGTGTGAGACACAACTAGGTTCAACTTCTTTTGATTTTGGAGCAGACACACCTTTTTCAGTTGTTGTTATAGGTGTAGACACATACACTTTCTGAATGGGGTTGTTTGGGGGGGTATGGGGGTGGGGGGGGGGGGGGGGGGTACTCTTGAAATCTCGGATTCAAGATCAACATAATGTTTAGAGGAAGTTCCAATAGATCCTGCACTGTCATTAGATTGACAGGTAGAACATTCACTGGATCTTCATCTGATACACTGGGTTCAGGCTCTTGAGGTCCCTTTTTACCATAAACATACAAAGACTCATCAATTTCTTCTTGTGGTTTAGGAGTATAATCTCCACTTAAGGGATGTGGAACACCTTTAAAATCATTAGTCTTTGTAAATCTACTGTACAAAGGTTTTCCAACTGAATCCTCTTTTAAACAATTAAACACAGAAAAATTCATTTCTTCCTCATAACTTAGAACCTCATTGTTTGATTGTATTTCAAACCCTAAGCCAAGTTTTACTACTTAACTCATGCAGAATTAATAATCTCCAAAGATTCTTAAAGCAATATTCCATGAATCTAATGTTTTCTGCAATTGTTCCTTTTCTTTTACAGCTTTCATTCCTATTCTCCTATATCTTTTAAGCTTTTCATCTTTTTCATATATTTTCATTTTGCCTGAAATGTAAGCTTTTCGATTTAGAGAAAAGTTCGGTTTTTGAAAAGTAACAAGTTGAGCTTCTAGTTTCTTAACAACTTGACTATAGGCAAGTATTTGTGCTTCTTGATCACCTAACTGATTCATTTGTTCATCACATAGTGTTTTAAGCTTATTATATGAATCAATGCAAGTTTTAGAACATAATGATACCTCATTACTTGAGCTAATTGCCATGAGTGCATGATTTGACTCTTCTTCCTCTACTGTATGTTCTCCCCAATTGACAACACCATCACCCATTGTCAGCAAACAGTTCTGTTTCTGCTCTTTCTTTCTAGCTCCTTGATCTTGATAAAAAGAGTCTCTTTTAAACTGTTGTTTTAAAACAGCTTTATGCATCTTCTTTAAATTTGCATTACCACCAAACCTAGTCCTTATGGCTTTCCAAATTTCTTTTGCATCAACCAATCCACGTAAATCTTCACAGATGTTCCCTTGGGAATAGCCATGAGTAAACATGGTTCTTGCCTTCCTTTCCTTTTCAACAGCATGAATTTCTGCAGGAGATACTGGTGGAAGTATTCTAACAACACCATCTTTTCCAGTTGAGATTCTCTTCTTTGAATTTCCATTTTGAATTACCTTCTAAACATCATTGTCAATGTACTTAAGGTAATTCTCCATCTCTATAGCCCATATATCATACTCCTCCTTACTTCAATAAACTGGGAGATGATATTTGAGATAGTAGTTGTTTGAGGAAACGCCTGTCGTTTTGTTTATACAGCACACAGTGTCTGATGCATCTTCATGCGGTTTGATGCCTCACATCACTGAGGTGTTTGAGAAAACTCATCATTACCAGGTAGAGACATTTAGTAAAAGACCTGAAAGCGTAGGGTGTTTTGTCTGGGTTCTTTGTGATCTTCTTACTCAAGTCCCCTATTGGCTCTAAATAGCCACTAGTAGGTCCTTTGTTGATCTATATAGCCTTTGTAAGCCTAGAGGCAAAACTAGAATAATCAAATTAACTATAAGAGAGACAATGACTATAGAATACTATGTGCTAGATGCGGAATCATAAACACTAAGTACTTAAGAAGACACTTTTAAAAACAAACTCGTATTATTTCTTATTGATTTCTTTAGAACTACTATTTCGATACTCTTCTTTACAAAAGATACATTGCGATTCTATCTTCTAACTCTATACCCTGACCCCTTCTTTTCAACACCACGAAACCCAATTATAGTTTAATAATATTCTTTTCCTAACATATCTAGTCAACCATATTGAATACCATAATTAAGTATTCAATATGTTTCTAACTATGTTGTCAATACTTTCCATAATCAATTGTAACTCCTCAATCAACATTAATCACCTCAATTAAACTCTCATCACATAAAGTCTTCAATTATAAAGACTTCATCCTCATAATGTCTTCAATCAACATTAATGTCCTTCATCAACATAAAGGGTCTAAACCATCAAGTCTCAATCATCATTAAATGACTTCAAATCAACATTAATGTCTCTAGTTGAAACTTCTCTTTTATCATTGACTAGTAGCATTAATATTTAACAGTATTAAGAAGACTTTTAATTCCCAACATTTTTGCTCAACAAAAAGCTCTATTGAGATAAAATTGTTCATAAAGCTTATTAATTTTGTAAGTTAATTGTCCAACAACATTGTTTGTTTTGGCAACAGCAATTGGATCATCATTTTTCCGTCACTTTTTGTTGACTTTTGAAAGCATGCTCAGAATGTCCTCAGAATCTCTAACATTCAAAGGAATGTTCTAATACCTAAACTAGATGGCAAAATAATACTGTGGACACTTTGAAATTGATTGCTTGAGTGTATAAGGATTCTGATACCCCAAACCATGTTTTAATTGTTGGTCATACACAGATACTGGTTTTGGTCCAAGCATAAACATTCCTTGTAACGAATTGCCAAGTTTTAAAATCAGATCAACATTCTTTTTCAGTTTGGCCTCAAGATCTAGAATGGTATCATGATAAGTATCCTCTTTTTCACTCATTTGCCTTTTTAAAATTGAATGAGTCTTTTGTAATTCCTCATTTTTTCCGTTTGTAATTTTTGACATCTAAATCTAATTTATCTCGTTGTTTTTCGAGATCTCGAATGATATCTCGATCACGAACTAATTGAGACTGAGCTTGTTTATTATAACGTTTTGCCCGTTCATCAGCCTCTAGATATTCGTTGAGATAATTATTATCCTTGTTAATACCCTCCAAAATCCGAACCATTTCCTTATACATCTCAATCTGACTAGTCAAATGTGTGTTCTGTGTTTGGACTTGTTTAGCAAATATTCTTTGTTTTTTAGCTTCCTGATATGCATTTCTAGCAAGTTTTTCTACCGCACATAGATCAGGAACATGTGTATCTTTGTCAACACTGCCATTATTAACATTTCCCCTAAGAATGAAAATCAAATTTTAATATTGCTATTAATTTGATCATCACCAATGATACTGTTAATAATTTTAGTATGAGTTGGATACATTGGTTCATTATTTTCATCGATGGATAAAGATTGTACCTCACTTATAAATGCAGACTCATAGCTTGGCCCATCATCAGAAGTATGATCAGCTGGTTAAATTCTGGCCATTAAACATATGTTTGCACTGAGTTCTTCAATTTATTCCATCCTTAAAGCATCAGCAAAGAGAAAATCATTCTGCTCATCAGTAAGAATTACGCCAGCTTCATCCTGTTTTGCCAGCAACATTTGTTCCATGAAATACTTCGAGTCACGAACCCTTGGCTTTGGACAATTCCTAGCATAAGACCTTTCCACAAGCAGTTGTAGCATTGAACAGTTGAAGTATTGCCTGAAGATGGAGTGCGTAGCAGTCCATTGAACATTTCCCAGACTCATTTTGGAGCATTCATCCTTCGAACAACTTCTTCTTGAACAATAAGCTCATCTGTTATTCCTTCGCCAGTAATGCCAGAATCCCTGCTTTGAATATCACTCTGTCTCCTTGAACAGATTGCTTGACAATTAATGGTGGTTGGATGAAGCATGGAAGACGATTATTTGTTGGATTAGAGAAATTTTGAGTAATGGATTTTGCAAGTAGTAACATCGCAGAGACTAGAGGATCTTCAGAATTGTTGTGAACATCATCCTGCTGGTACTCATCATCATAATCAACCACAGACGTAGGATGTGTCACATAATAAGATGATGTTTGTCTGGATGATGAACCCGTGTGTGCTACTAGAGCCAAAGGGTCATGAGATTTTTCTAACTTCTTTGCTCTTGATGTATTCACCAGTTTCTCAAATTGCTGAAGATAATCAAAAAGATCATCGAACGAATCCACTGTCAATCGTTTAGCAAGACGAACTTGTGTCACATATTTCAACCATTCCGGTTGCAAGCTGTTCAGAAACTTTGTGTTAATTGTGACAGTTGGAAAGTTCATGTTATTTCGTTCCAAATCATTCATTAGCTGAGCAAAACGGTTGTAGACAGAAACAAGTGCTTCCCCTGGTTCAGCAACAAATTGATCAAATTCGTTCGTAAAACGCGTTTCTCTGTCAACTTTGTTTTGTATAGTTCCCCTCATCAATCGTTCAACTCGTTTCCACATATCCTTGGCCGAAGTGCAAGCATCCACAGAATTGTAAATCTCATTAGGAATAGAAAGTAGAATCATATTCATGAGCTCCATTTCAGCATCATAGAGCAATAAGTCATCACCTTCAAGATCCTCTACAGTTTGCAATCGTGGTATTGTCAAGCCTTCAGGAACGAAATTCTTAAACTCATAAGGGCCTTCATCAAGTGCTTTGAGAAGCCACTTGCGGTTGTCTCTCTTCCGGTTTAGATATCGTCTGAATCTACTTGCCCATGGTATATAACTACCCCTTTCAAGCATAGGAGGTCTATTTTCAGAACCGGCATCAGCAAGGGATTGTTGATATGTTTTGGATGTCGACATGTCTTATGATTCAAAGATTGGATCTTTGTAGACGAAAATGAGTGATATTTGTGAGAATAGTATCAAATTCGGTAACAGTAGTCAAACTTGGACAACACTGTTCACGGATAACAAGTAGGCTGAAAACTAATACACTTCTCGAACAGTACACAAACTCGGACAATACTGAGTAACAAACTCGGTAATCTTCAAACTAAGCAAACTCGGAAATCTTCAAACTAATCAAACTCGGAAATCTTCTTGCTACAAACTCGGTAAATCAAATTTTGAAAATTTCAACAATTATGGAATATTAATAACCACAAATTCGATGAAACCGAAATTTATGATCACTAGATAATCCAAAAGTCCACTGAAATCAAATTCGATAAAACCGAATTTGATTTCCGAATTTGTAATTTTTGAGAAAATTTGTGTTTCAACACTTCAAATCACGATAAAACCGTGAAATGAATGTATGTTAAGTCTTTTGAAAGCTTATTTCTGAGTTTCAACGTAGTAAAACCTTATTTCACAAATTTTGATAGAACCGAAATTGTGAAATCTATAAACTCGATAAAACCGAGTTTGATAGTAAGATCCTAATATACGATTTTTGATAGAACCAAAAGATCGTATATATCTATTACAAGATATTTCTACCGAAACTATACTATCAACACTACTAAATCTGCTAAAATTACAAGAAAACACTTCCGAGAATGAACAACTAGTCCGAGAACAAGAAAACTACTTTCGAGAACTGCTGAATTTGCAAAACAACACTCGATAACGTCCAATAACTCTAATTTGCTGCCAAAACTAATCTCGAAAGCTCAAAATCTTCAACCAAATTCTTCAAACCTCATATTACACTCCTCGGTAGTGAAAAATTCTCACAAAACGAACACTCTAATTCTCTATTGGCGATTGATACCACTTGATAGGTCACATGAATCTTGAATCAATCATATCATACATGAATGCATAGAGAGAATAGTAGAGAAGGACAAGTATTTGAAATTCAAATGATATAAAATAGAGGGAAAATAAAAGAGTTTGTTACAAAATGCATCCCCCTCTAATAAAGATTATAGGGGTATTTATAGGTGAGGGAAGCCTCCTTCCCTTCCTTATTTTCCTAACTTATCACATCTAGTCCCTAGACTTTGATAATTATGCTATTTTATTTTTTTAGCATAATATACCTTATTACAAACTACTTTGACATTATTAAAAGTAATACTAATGACTTAAATAACACAAAATCACATAATCGACACTTTTAATGATCCTAACAGATGACGATGACGATGACGATGACGATGACGATGACGATGACGATGACGATGACGATGACGATGACGATGACGATGATGATGACG
>BQNB010100269.1:4226-24737 GCA_026074375.1 Tanacetum coccineum | reverse complement strand
TAACTGTCTTAGAATTTTCTTTTTATGAAAACCATGTTTAAAATAAATCTTACAAAAATTATTTTTAAAGTGATATCTTTATTCGAATCGTTTTCTCTATATATGTTCCTTTTGTCATGGTGCATTTTGTTGATTTGTTCGTTTGCGTTTCCTATCGGTATAGATATTCTATCATTTCTTGTAAGGATTCTTATGGCACTTGATCCGCATCTATGTGCATCTGTTAAATCCCTTATATGTTCTAGCCTTTGATTCGATACTCATTTGCTACCCTATTTGATAGTTTGTAACCATTTGAATTCGTTTGTTATACGATTTATTCAGCCAAGTCACTCTCCATGAGGAGCACCTGTATTGTTCGTTAAGAAGGACAGTTCATTTCATAAGTGCATAGACTACCAAGAGTTCAACAAGCTGGCCAACAAGAACCGTTATCCTCTTCCCAAGATCTACGAGTTGTTCGATCGATTATGAGGTTCACGTTACTTTTCAAATATAGGTATTCATTCTGGTTATCGTCAGTTGAGAGGGCACGAAGAAGATATCCTAAAGACTACATTTAGGACGCGATATGGACAAATTATGTAATGCACCAATATTGTCGTTGCCTAATAGAACTGAAGATTTGTAGCTACTGTGATGCGTCAAAATTAAGAATTGGGATGTGTGTTCCTACAAAGAGACAAGGTGATTGCGTATGCCTCGCGACAATTAAAGATTCACGAGAAGAGCTATACGACGCATGGTTTAGAGTTAGGTGCAGTGGTCTTTACTCTTAAGATTTGGAAACATGTATTGGTGACCAGGTATGAAGAATGATATAATTATCTATGTTAGTAAGTGTTTTGACTTGCTCGAAGGTGAAGGCTGAATATTAAGAGACCATCGGGTTTGCTTCATCAACCAAAGATATGATACCAAGGTCAAGTGGTAGATATGATACGATTTGAGTGATAGTCGATAGACCGACTGAGTCAACCTATTTTTCTGGTTATACATAAAGATTATAAGATGAGGAGGTTAGCTAGGCTATATATTGATGAGATAGTAGCAAGGCATGGAATGCATGTGTCAATCATCTCAGATCGTGGTGGAAGATTTACTTTGCGGTTTTGGTAGACATGGCAGAAGGCATTAGGAACACAGCTAAACGTGCGTATGACTTATCATCCTCAAATGGATGGACAAAGTGAGCATACCATTCCGACTTTGAAGGATATGTTGAGAGCGTGCATGACTGATTTTTGGTGGTAGTTAGGATACTCATCTACCCTTAACTGAGTTTTCTACAATAATAGTTATCATTCGGGTGTTTGATGTGCTCTATTTGAAGCGCTGTATGGAAGGAAGTGTAGGTCACATGTTCTTTGGGCTGAAATTGGAGAAATTCGGTCGATTGGACCAGAATTGGTACAAGAGACAACTAATAAGTTGATATTGATTAAAGAAAAGCTCAAGCGGCTAGAGATTGTTAAAAGAGCTATGTTGGCAATAGGCGTAAACATTTAGAGTTGAAGTTGGTAATAAAGTGATATTGGAAGTGTCGTCTTGGAAATATGTAGTGCATTTTGGAAAGAAAGACATGTTAGCACCCGGATATGTGGGACCATTTGAGATCATCAAAAGGATCGGTCCTATGGCCTATTGATTAAGATTGTCTCAATAAATTTAGTAGTGTATTTGATGTGCTTCAAATTTAAAGGAGTATTGGACGGATGTAAATATGCATGTGCCTTTGGAAGAAATTAAGGTACACAAAACTCTTTCGTTTTGTTGAAGAACCTGTCGAGATTATCGATCGTGAGGTTAAAAGTTTGAAGCGTAGTAGTATTTCGATAGTTAAAGTCTGCTGGGACTCGAAGCGAGGTCATGAGGATTTCATGAGAACTAATTATTCACACTTACTTATTGAGCAAGTTATAGATGGAAGTACTAATTAAAGTTGGGTACATAGGGTCACTGATAGACCTTAGTGCACCCTTAAATGTTCTTATGTGGTTTGGTTAAAGTTATATTTTGAATAAACCCGAAGTCGAGCGGATTCTTCAAAAACGTTAATCTTTGTAACAACTCATAATTTAATTTCAAGACAGTTCTTGTTTGATGAGTTGCGAGATTAGGTTATGAATCAAGTTGTTACACAACTTAAAGTTTTTGACGAGTTTCCTCGAGGACGGGCGAGACTCATGTAGTTGGATGCTTCTCTTCGCTTATAGCTGTTATGCTGCTAATTGTTCTCTCGTGTGGGTAAACAAATTTGTTATAAGGGAACGATAAATTTCAAGCGAAATTTCCCTAAGGAGGGAGACTATGAAAACCCGTGATTTCGAGGTTAGTTTAACCATTGATTTAGCTTGGCCTTAGCTTTATGGTCTTGGTTTTTATTGTGCGTATGTCATTTTGGTGTTAAGTGTTATATGGTATATGTATTATGATATGCGTTTGAGATAGTAGAAATGAATGACTTAGTCATTTCGTTTCGTATATGAGGGTGATTTCAGAAGTATAGTGATTTTCATTATTTTATCGTCGGTAAAATTAATGAAGTGTGAATCGTTAATTTCGAGTGAGATTAGTTAGTGAATTGAGGTTTTATAATTTACTTATGAAGTAATAAATAAAAATAATATGAAAAAAATAAAATAATAATAAGTAGTGTAAGTGTTTTATTTTAAGTTATGTATTTATTTAAGTATTTAAGGTAATTAAGTAGTAAATAGTTTTTGTATTTAAAAAAAATATATAAATAATATAAATGGAGGGGAGAACGAAATTTCTATAAAAAAAATTATATTTAATTATGGGGGTTTGTTTTGGGTCGGCACTAAAAGAAAAAAAGGAAAGGAAAAGCCCATTTGTATTAGGAAACAATTTTTATAGAATCCAAACAGTATTTTTATTTTTCCTCTTTTCCTGTGTCGATTAAACCCTCAAACCCTAGCCTCCATTGAAGGTTTTTGAAGCTCAAAAAAAATCAAGGTTTGATATTTTGTTAAATTTTTTAATTGAATTGATTTTTATACACTTATAATCAAGATTATGTTTTAATCATTGTTTTAATTATGTAACAATTGAATTGATGGCTTAGGGTTTTATAAAAGTTATGCAATTAATATGTTATGATCATCAAAAATAGTTTTAGGGATAATGATTAGCGTATGGGTGGCTTTAATGAGGTTTAATTAGTGTTAATTCGGAATTGAATTGGGCAGAATTTTAGGTCATCTTGCGAGAGTCATAACTCGGTCATACGGATAGCTTTTATTGATTTTCTTGAGCCTAAAATTATCTACAGAGAGTCTACTTTCCAACCTTGTTGGTTTAATGAAATAAAAGTGAGTGGAAGTTAGTCAAATTAATCAAACAAGATTCGTTGTGAAAACTGAGTTTTCAGGGCAGATTTTGGGTTGTGCTTGTGAGGTCAAAAACCATATCAAAACGTTTTTTTTAATTGATGAGCTTGCTGCAGTAGCAATTTCATGATGTTTATGACTTTATAAAATTTTTGTAGAATTTTCCTAAGTGTTTAAATGGGTCTGCTCAAGCTAAACTTTTTGAAGGTCGAATTAGATCAAACTCTGGACACTTTGTGATATTGAATTTTTATAAAATAGCTAGACTAATTTTTTTTTAAATCTCGGTAGTTCATAACCCATTGGAAAGGTAGGGAATGAAAGGAGAAAAGTTCAATTTGATGATTTAGTATTTTATTTGGTGGTCATAAATGACTACAAAATTCTACCGAAAAACTAGAAAACTCGAATAAGGGATTTAAGAGTAATAGGTTATAAGTAAGGTATGGGAAGTATGGTAAATGGTTTATAAATATAATGTAAACTTAGTGGTCCATCAATTGATAGTTACATCATCTTGGGCATTTGCCTAATCGCGTTGTGGCATGGGTTTTATTTGTGTTTTAGTTGATTTTAAAGGGATATTATGAAGTAGCTGTGCATCAGGTGAGTTTTATAGTAACATTTTTCAGTTTAATTGGGATGGAAATGATGCAAAGGTTTTAAAATGTTTTAATTGCTGTGATTATGTGGTTTAATTGATGCATGGACATTTATGTGGCTATTATATGATATGTGCTAAATGTTTATGTGTTGTTGGATCGGAGGGTAACGTTCCTACCCATGCTGTGTGATTTGGATCGGAGGGTATTCTTACCTAATTTCTGTGTGGTTCCAATTGGAGGGTATTCTTACCCAATTACTGTGTGGTTCCAATTGGAGGGTAATCTTACCCATTACTGTGTGATATTTTGGTGTGGCTTGGATCGTGGGGCACGTTCCATCCTGATTGTGGTTGTTTTGCTCGTATGCATATTAGCCAATATAATAGCTAGCCTAACTATCCTGCCATGTTCGGTTTTATTAATCACATTAATTGGTTTAAAGTTTGAATTGTGTGTCGTAAACCTATGACTCTCACCAACCTTTGTGTTGATGTTTTTAAGCATCATTTTCAGGTGAGCATTATGAGGATCTTAAGAATAAGAGGAGTGGCTAGAGAGACCCAAGGCTGTTTGCGGAGTTTAATCTCCTAGTTTTATTCATGCATGATTGAATATTGAATGTTGTTGATTTGAACTGTTTAGGTTTATTATGGATGTTTTGTATGTCTTGGTATTGACGTGAACCCCTTTTGCTTCAATACAAGACGCCAGTTATCTTTTATGTTTTTTTGGTATTTTCATGACACTTTGTGTCTATACCTTGTTTACTTTATGCATTGTAGTTCTCTATATAGATGCCATTGTGTTATGTTGATATCCATTCTCGTTACGCCCCGCGTTTCCGCCTTGGCGGGGTGTGACACTCTAGTTTTCTTTTTCTTTTCTATTTAGCTTATTTCTAAATAAGCAAATCATCTAGCTTATTTCTTTACCTTATTAACAACGCTTATTTATAAATACTTTGGTAATCAAATAAGCTATTCATAGCTTATTCGATTTGCTATTCTATTTCTTTTCTAAGTTTTTGGTTGATAAGCTTTTAAATAAGCTAGATTTTAGCTTATTTCATGTGAACTTATTATTACTTTTTGTCTATAGCTTATTATCACTTAATCGAATAAGCTTCTTATAGCTTATTCGAATTTGATATTGAGCTTATATAATCGAATAAGCCTAGCTTATTTTCGATTTCTTTTGGTAAACTATTTTCAAATAAGCTAATCATTTAGCTTATTTGAATTGCTTATTTTGAGCTTATTGGTTTATTATATTAGATCTAGGTCCTTAATTATACCTGATTCCCGTTCACTTTTCGGAGTAAAACACCTAGGTTTCGGGTGGATTTAGATCTAAAGTTGTCATCTTTAAATAGCTAATTGTTTTCGATTTGCTTATTTTTCTTTTTGGATTATTTTATTAGATCTAAATCCTTAATTAAACCCAATTCCTGTTCATTTTTCGGAGTAGAACACCTAGATTTCGGGTGGATTTAGATCTAAAGTTTTCATTTTTATTAGCTTATTGTCTTTAGATTAATTCCTAGCTTATTAATATCTATTGTTTGTCTTAACTTTGATTGTTTTAATGTTGATGAAATCGATCCAACACTTTGGCGTGGAGCTTAAGGGTTGTATAAACTAGTCTAATTTCTAAGTTTAAAGATTTGCTAGATTTTATTAGCTCATTAGTATAAAAAGGTTAATACCTTTATCATCTAATTAGTGAAATATAATCTAATTAAGAAGAAAACTTGGTACTTTACTTTGTTTATATAATCGGGTGGTTAATTCATTTTCGACGCATCATTCGGGTTCTACCTTCTTTCTTATTTCATTATTAAGTAGTTGTAGTTTAAATTAGCTTATTATGTCTATTATTGCTTATTTGTTTGCTAGCATGATTAGTGAGTAGTTCTTATATATGCTTGTTAAGTGAGTAGTGCTTAGTGAATTAAGTGTGGATTAAAAAGTGATTGTTGATTAGTAATTTACGGATTATTTATATTAATGTTTTGGTTATTCGAACGGGTAAAATCTGTAAGAATAATTAGGCATTAATCTAGTAATTAATCTCTTGATAAAAATTGTTTTCAAAATAAACCAACGTTGTGAGAGAATAATTTATTAGACGGGTGTTAATTCATTAATAAGAGCTTATATTCACACTTAAGGATCGATTCACCTCACTTGACAAGCATATCCTTTTTATTATATATATTTGATCTCTTTGCTTAGTTTTAAATATTATTTAGTATACTCTAGTTTATTATTATATATAGTATAAAATCCAAAACCAAACTATTTTGGTAATTAAGCATAAAATGAACATAAACGTGAATCTTAATTCAATTCTCATCGTGATACGGCATCCGAAGGATTGATTATTACTTTTCCTAAAGTAATTATTACATCTCACGGGAAATACTTATTACCGATATGTTTTACGACGAATCACAAACCTTCATAACAGACAGATTGCACAGCCGGGTATGAATATGAGTCAAGACAAACATATGCAAATAGTTAGGGGAACTAGTGGGAATCAGTTTAGACAATATGCAGGGTAAAATGTAGAGAATCAGATAGGGTACAATGCAGGGCAGAATGCAGGAATAGGAATGGGTATAATGCAGTACAGAATACAGGGAATCAGGTTGTACAAAATGCAATTCAGAATTTGGGTATTTAGAATGTTGGAAATCAGAATAGATTAATTGTTGTTCCAGAGATTGCTAATCAGAATGGGAATGGAAATGTTGTAGCAGCACGGGCTGATGGTAATGGTAATGGGAAGATAAGGTGTTACTACTGTCGAGGTGTGGGTCATTATGCTAGGAACTGCACAGTAAAGCCAAGGAGAATGGACGCTACTTATCTTCAGACTCAGTTGTTGATTGCTCAAAAGGAAGAAACAGGGATCCAACTTCAAGCTGAGGAATTTGATTTAATGGCTGCAGCTGCTGATTGTGAAGAGATTAAGGAAGTAAACGTGAACTGCATCTTAATGGCTAATTTGTAGCAAACATCAAAATGGGTACTCATGCTGACAAAGCTCCCGTCTATGATTCAGATGGATCAGTTGAGGTACAACAATATAAAAATTATTATAATAATGAGATATTCAATATGTTTGCTCAAGAGGAATAGTATACTGAGCTACTCGAGTCCACTACTAATACACACATGGTGCAACATGATAATAGTAATGTCATTCCTATGGATTCCAGTATGAATCCTAGTGGAGGAGAATTAGAATAGCATCCTGCTACTACTGAGGAAACCCATGCTTTCTATAAGTCATTATATGATAATTTGTTCATTGAAGTTGAGAAAGTCAACACGGTTAATCACGAAACTAGAGAAGCGAATATGAAATTGACCACTTAGTTTGCAAAATATAGGGGACGAGAAAAAAGTTTTGAATTCAATCAAGCAAAATTTGACGAACTTGAAAAAGTTTTGAATTCAATGAATTCAATCAAGCAAAATTCAATGAAGAAATTGCAAATCTAAATAACGAGCTTTAAAAAGAAAAATCAACGGTTTCCTATCTTCAAGAAGAAAGGGAAAAGTTGAAGTATGACTTCCAAACATGAGAAGATGAGATTCTTGATAAATTCATAGAGTCAGACAAGAAAATTATAGAATTAGATAACATTTTGGTTAAAACGGGTCAATCAATTCAAATGATTCATATGCTTTCACCTAAGCCAGAATCATTTTACCATACTGAACACAAAATGGCTTTTGGATATCAAAATCCCTTTTTTCTCAAGCAAGCTCAGAAAAAACAACATAGTTTGTATAATGGAATTGTATTATTAGATAAGCATGATCCTCTTACTGTGTATGATTCGGAGGAAACACTACAACTTGCTCAAGAGAGTCGTTTAAAAATGAAACAACTCAACAAAGAAATAAAACCTGCAAATTATGCAAAGATTAATAAGCTTTCAGAGGTTTTTGTTTCTCAAACAGCCAAGTCATGAGAATATGACTATTTTTCAAATACTTCCAAAACGGCCAGTGTTTCTAACATAGTTTTCAAACCAATTCTGATACCCGATGATGAATTTTCGAATGATACTCTTTCAAAGAGTGTTGCACGAAAATTTCTTAATGAGGTAAAAGACACCATTGTGACTCTTCAACGGGTTATAAAGTCAAAAATGTCATTAAACGTAAATAATTGGTCATCTCAGGTTCATCTAGAGATTTAAAAGATTTTTAAATATGAAATTGCTTCTATCGTTAACCAAGTTGACGTAAGAGTAATACATTTCAAAAAGAATTTTTGAAAGAAGCAGCTAAATTTGTTCGAGACTTCAAATCTCTTGCAAAAGAAGCTGATGAATCTCTAGAAAAGATTAAGGTTTTAGAAAAACAAAACGAACGTCTTTTGAGAGCAGTTTTTAGTCAAGATATTGTATCCATTATGCAAAATCATTCTGTTATAGATACATTAAATCTCTAAACTAAGCTTGTACGTACGAAAGAAAAGCTTGAAACATGTATCCTTAAAAAGGAAAATGAATATGTTGTTGATGTGTCGTTGTGCGTAGGTAATATTTATTATCAAGTTTTACATATATATTTTGCCAACTTTAGCTAAAAATAACACTAACAGGCAATGGACCCGATTAGTTGTAGCTTCGTTGGTAAGTAGGGTGTCGTTCACTTAGAGCGAGAGTGTTAATTCCCAAGTCTACCAGTATTTTAGTTGTCTATGTTTGTTCTAATCTATCTAATCTATGTTAAACCTATCTTAAACCTAATTCTAATGGATAAAGGGGGGTTTTCAGTCTGAGAGACTATCACAGGTTTTGGTGGTAAATTAAATCTAACATTGGGGTGCTACTTTATAATATAAGCTCACGAGTCACGGTAAACGACACTCAATTATTATTAAAAAGATCAGAGTTACAAGGCCCCGATAACTTTATAAAAACTCATTTTAAAATAATCCACAACATGTTTTAAGTTTCTTTAAAAGAAAACATTTTATCATATGTGCAAAGTTCACCAAGTCCACGTCCTTCGATATCCTCCTTCCATCCCATCCAAGCTAGCAATAATATACCTGAGATAAACACACTAAAACGTCAACGAAAACGTTGAGTGAATCCATAGAGTTTATAAACAATCATTTTGAACACAAGCATAGCAAAACATTTAGTTCATAGAACAATCACAATGATGCTAGAGCCACGAACCGAACCTTAACCATGTGCCCAACCTGGAGTGATAGTGCTACACAGACTCCAATACTAAATATAATATGTTCGTATGCCCTCGCAAGGAAACAAGACCAGACAGGTCGTTAGGCCAAAAATAGATCATTAGTATTGATCTGCGTCTACGGTTAGCGGTGATTGACGGTTCATGAAAGGAAGTGCACAAACAATTACACTCATAGCAACGTTCACATATAAATTCACATGTGTTGATTTTCTAAAACAAGCATGTATTTCTTGGGGTTTGCAAAACTTAAAAGAGTTAAATGTGAGGCTATGACTCACCTTGAGTTGCAGATAATCAATGGAGGGAATGCAATTTATTGGCATAACAATAATAACTGGAACGCTCGATCAAGGAGTCGCAGTATAGCTTAATGCGATGGACCACCAGTTTAGGATGTTGTGTTCTGGGGTTTTGAATGGATGTCTCCTTCCAATGTGACATGTTGATAAAGGATTACCCCCCCCCCCCCCCCCCCCCCCCCAACCCCCCCCCCACCCGTGGGTTTTATTTATGTTGTGAGTTGGTTGATGGTTAATAGATAAATCGAAAAGGTAAAAAAAAAGTAATGTAATATATTCGTATACTATCACATAGGAAAATGAAACAATTATATAATTCTTATGTTGAATTATAATATAAAGACAAACATTCAAAAGATAAATGCAAAACATGCAATATATTAAGTATATATTACATATGAAGGACAAGAAAATATATAATACGTGCGGGCATTATACATGAATATATATATAGACGAAATCGAAGAACGAGTTAAAGTATGTTGTACATATACATATTATATCACTCGTGAAAATAAGACAAGAATATAAAGCGTGACGTGTATTCATATAAGAAAAGTATTACATAAGCGACGAGAGAAAATAATTAAAACAACATAATTCGACACGTGTTCGGAAGTCACCAAATAAAATAAATAAAAGTTAATTTTTACTTATAAAGTTATACACATTTAAGCTTGAATGATATTTTTTAAGTTTTAACAATCGTTATTTTGTCCTTTAGTAGGACTTTAAAATAAATAATTACATAATTTAGTATTTTGTTTTCTTGACGAGTTTTAATTAAAATAGTTATATCGTTTGTAAAAGTATAATTTTTTATTATTTATCGTGTTATTGTATGATTATAATTTAATAGTCTTAAAACTATATACCTTTGTCCATTTATTGGGTTTATATTATAATAGAAGTTTTAAGTGAAAAATGCTAAGTATATAAAAAAAATTAGAAATTTCGGCATGACCTTGCCGTTTATACGACGTTTCCCATATATATAATTTTCAATATTTTCCTCTTTTTCAATCAACATATGTTGCAACCATGTATTTCAATATATATATATATATATATATATATATATATATATATATATATATATTTATACATATATATAATATATATATAATATATAAAACGAGATCACTAAGTAGCAATGCATAAAGCAAACAAAGCACACACCTTATGAGGCTGCTGTCAAACGCACCCTTAAAGGGTTGTTAAACAGCGAACCAAACTGACTCTGTGGCTGTGTTACCCAAACGCACCCTTTATGGCTGCAGTTAACCCAAACACCCCTGTTTGGCTGCAAAATCGCAGAAACAAACGCCCTTATGGGCTGTTATGCCCGGATCTAAACGCCCCTAATGGCAGATTACATGCAAATCCAAACACCCTTTTTAACCACGTTTTTACCTCGGAAAAATCAATAAACAAGCGGAATGGTTTATAATAATTAAGTTAGCAAGCGGGGAATCACCACCACAAGCCCGACACCACCATGGGAGGCTGTATGATGCTGCTAAACACATGAACACCACTATAAGTGGTGGTTTTTCGGTGGGGACAAACACCCCTGATTAGGGCGTGCAGTCGGTCGGTTAACAAGAAATAAGAATCAAGGAACGAAGTAAACCACAAGCCAGACACACAAGGTGCGCGCTGTGGTGGGATATAACCACACGAACACCACTTTGTGGTGGGTTCAGTAGTGAAACAACATCCATAAAACAATAAACCAAAAATTAGCAATAAGTCTAACAAAATCAAAACCACTATATAAAATTGTTACTAGTTTTTACAAAGTAATAACCAACCAAACTTGTAAAATATAAAAGAGAGGTGAAAGTGGTGGTGGTTTCGGTTGGCTGTGGTGGTGGCAGCGGTATTGATGTTGGAGGCGGCTGTGACGATAGAGATGAAGGTGGTGTTGCATGGTGTTGCAGCGGGTGACGATGGTGGATCTAGTTGGTTGGATAAGGTGACGAGGAGGCGGAGATGGTGTGGCGTGGTGGCTGTGGAGATGGCGGACGACCGAAGATGCTAGCTATTTTATTTTTACTCTTGATAAAGTTTTTGATAATATGGAATACATAATGCTCTAGATCAGATCTCTATTTTTTTTAGTAATGAAAATGATGATGACGTTGTAGATTAGTGACACGTTCCATCAAAATGACATTTGCATTTTCACTTAACACGTATGAGTTGTCTTTCCCTTTTTTTATATTATGCTCTTTTTGTTTTATTTTTATTAAACTTTAATTAAGCGGGTATATTTAAGGTCAATGGGTATAGACGTAAAATATAACAAAAGTTATGTCGGAACCACGAAAAATAAACGTATATGATAAAAATAAAATTATAACATATGAGATAATCTTCTGAAATAATAATTTACGTAGAGCGCGTAGACTAATATTTAGTCTAAATTCGGGTTCACTTTTATTAATTGTTTCATTACGAACGCGAGACAACCTATTCGGTTAATCATAATAATAATTTTTACTCAAAAGTAAAATTTAAATTATAGGAATATAGTTAAAATATTAATCCGAAATTTACGATGGTCTACACTTTGGCTTTGCAAATAGCCAAAAATAATGATTTTTATTAAATCGTCCGGAACGAAAATTAATTGTTCCAAATCAAACGACGAAAATAAATCGCGGCTCAAGATAATTGTCGACTAAAGACTCAGGTTGTTAAAGTCTCCCCTCCTTTAGGAAGCGACGTCCCGGCACTTTAATCGCTTTATTCGTCCCAATTTCAATTGCAATGAGTGAAATATGTCATTCTCAAATGGAGTCAGATGCTCTCACATTATGGCCACACGATCTCGGGCGCATTTGGAAAATTTTCAAAGCGATAATTAATTCAAAAATCATCGGTGGTCACACCGGTCAAATCAAGACACATATTGTCGAACGGGTCTCGATAAAAGAGATCGTGTCATTATAAAAATCGTCTGGAGTGTACACAACTCCATCAAAGGTGTTACAATATTATTCAAAACAAGGCGCTTATCATTAGTGCAACAAAATCTACATAATTAATTGCTTGCTAACGACTAGCATGCAAAATTTGAAAGAAAGACGCAATGAGTGGTAATTACTCGGAGTATACAAATAACTCTAACGAAGACACTACGACATTTATCAGAATCAAGGAGGGTTATTTATTTAAGCACATATAAATCAAATTACCGCATGTTTGCTTAATGGCCAAAACCATGCCCATCGTTCAGTTCAATCACGTTAACTGACATGCTTGCTAAATGCTCCAAGCCATGATTAACAACAATCTTCAACTTAATTCCGGCTAAATCTAGCCCAAGAAAAGTTTTTAAAGTTATAGCATGTTCACGGGCCTGAAAGCCACGGATGCATATCCAAAATAGATTTTTATCATCGTAGGGTGCTCACACGCGGATTCAAACCCATAAGTGAGTTAAGGGAGATCATTACGAATTCATCCCCAATAAGGATTTATAGTACATATGAAATCAGGGTGATCATGGGCTTTTTAGCCATGGATACATACCCACAGTAATATGGTCAGTTGTGCTTATATTATCAAAACTCGATGCATTCATACGTGCCCAAGCACGATCGTCAACGGCTGTGGCTGAACTCGCGGGGGACACTTACGAGCTCGCACCACAAACGCGGACCGCTCGTGTGTCTTAATTCATCTTGACCTATTTTGCGGAGCCTCCATAACATGGGTGGGCGTACCAGCCAGATCGAGTTTTTCAGTTTATAATTATGCCACCTCGAGCTCGCCACATATGTACGAATGCTCGGACTAAAATCACTTAACAACAACAACATAGCAAGCAAAAATTTTGCCACAATATTTTTTTCATCTATAGCTATCCGCGTTAAACATCGACGATCAAATGGGGAACGAGTCAAGCACAAGGATTCCTCAATGTATAACGGTAACGACAACGGGATGGTTCTTTTTTATACCGACATCGACAGTCGGCAACTCAAACTGTCAATCGCGTACCGTTTTATTCCTACGTAAAATGTTGAAGGTATGGACGCATTCATTATCGTTTCGGTAGGATCGACCATTGTGCTTGGCTCTAGCGCTGAAGGCTCATCTCCCTTCTTGAGCCATCCTTGTGTGACTTACGTTGGTATCCGTGTACAAAGCAGGGAACAGGAACAAATCAAAGACCTCAAATTCGCAACTCGAGCTTGTGTAGGATTCATTCGTAACATTAGATGACCGAACACATACGTTTCGGGGGTAGAATTTTTCTTCACGATTACGGCTTATTCAACGGGAATGATTCACAGTTTGACGTAGAGGAAACTTTACTCTACGGACGTCGTTCGACATATAGGAAAAATGAAAGAAGATAATGTAAGATACATTTGATGTAGGAGAAGTCTTTTTCATTGTCTAGTATTTTCTCGAATTACGGCTTCCTCCACTTGGCAGTCTTCTGATCTTGTTAAAATTTCTTCTCAGTGTCGGTATCAGGTTCTTTGGTATTTGTTCACCAACATTGTGGCTTAGTTGGGATTTCATACACGTTACACGTGACCTCAAAACATAATTTTCCCACCCTGAATTACGCGGTCATGGTTGGACTTTCTAGGCAGCACCTTCCGAAAGATAGTATTTCAAGGTAACGTCAAGAAAATTAGACTGTTTTTACGAATCGAATCGTATAGGATTACTTGCAAAAGGATCCATCATGTGGAAGTGTTTCTCACCCAAAACATTTATCCAAAACCAATAGGTTAAAGGCGACGATTTATCCGACCACAGCGTGCGCTATCTACATGAATTATGACAGAGTTTGGCGCTAGGCTATTGCATAAAATTGAGGACCATGGACGGACACATCCGTTCCTCGTCAAAAAGCAAACTTTTTCCGATGATTACACCCATATATGTTGATAAGTTTTCGACCTATCCTTTAAAATAAGTATATTATTTGACATAGAAAGGGGAAACTATTTTTACCTTCGTTTTGAGAGACACATCAACTATTGTTCATTTATTTTTGGGAAACACATTTTTGCTTTGTCTTCTTTGAAAAATGACGTATTTTGGTATTTAGTCTTGATAAAACATTTTATAAAAATATTGTATATTATTTTGTATAATTGGTCATGATAAAAGATAGTTATGGTGGTTGAGATTTAACGGGATACGTAGCAAGTACAGAAGTAGTGAATTAAGGATCCAATGTATCGAATGAGGAAATCGGGACGATATATTCGATAATGATTGTCCACTCTAGGAGTCAGATTGTGCTCTCTAAAACGTGAGGCGTCTACTTCAATGTGCTCGACCAGACCTATAGTAGTGTTGACGTATATAGAGAAGTAATAAAGTATTAATCGAAGATACGTAATTCGTAACTTAGATATATTTCTTATAAGTCCTTGATAAAATTATATAAGTATGCATGCGATGAGAAATTCCACTTGCGGTTACTAATTAATATCGCTTATTACTTTTTTGTAAAAGCGACATTTTTGATGTCACTAGATTACGTTACATCATTGAAGACTTTTTATCTTTGTCCAGATTCTAACTTTAGAAAGTTGTTAATTTTGGAAAGTCACCATTTCAAGAAAGTTACTATTTTTAATAGGCCCGGTTATCGGATTACCGTTTCGATATTATTATTAGTTTAAAATCTCGACAATTGTGTCACCCCCCCCCCCCCACCCCCCCCTTATTTTATTAAACATCCATTTCTTATATACCATCAAACGTATATAGTAAGAATAATGAGAGTTTATTATTTTTATATTATCAACAAGATTCAATTGCACAATTGACTTTTAATATCAACGTTTGACTTTTTTAATGTATGTTTTTCTCAAAAGCTGCCCCAGTTATATTCTATTTTCGGTGACTCGGACTCTAAGAGTTCTTCATGTAATACATTGTTCGAATACAACTTTTTAGTTGAGCCGAGATTTGAATCTTCGACAGAAAATGACCAAAATGCTCGTACAAAATTATGCTGAAACTCATTTTATTTTTAAAAAAATGTAAAAATTTGACTTCCATTTTTACCAATTATCAAGTGATTTATAAATAAACAGACCTCGCGGCAGGTAACATTAATGTGAACAACTTTCGTGTTTTGCCGGAAGGCTAAATCTGTTCGAAGTGCTCGATCGATCACTTTTAAAATTTTCTATCAGCTTTTAATTTATTATTTCAAGTGTTTGAACATATTTTTTTTTCAACTGTTATTTATGATTTGCTCAAGTTCCTTCATTATAAGGTGTTATGAGCTCATATATAGTAAGACTTCGTAAAAATAAACTTTGATCTTTATTTTAAAATTAAAAATCAGGTTCTTATGAAATCTGAATCTCAAAATACGGGTCAAATTTGCATTCAAGGACCAGTGTATTACGAAATCGCTTCAAAAGTTATTTTATGACTCATAAGGAATCATATCAAGTTTAAACATACCTATACAAGACTATTCAAATCATATAATTTTTCAACAAATTCTTTGAACTAATCTATGCAAGTGTTAGACGGATTTCATCACAAACATTATCAATAACGAATTAAATTGCGAATAATGATTTTGCAAGTATTAGAAATGCACTTATGATGAGCGCCACTAAGAAAGATCAGAAAAATAAATAGTTTAGCCTCGTTCCTTTCGTTCCTTTGATATTTGATTCCCTTATCGCGGCTCGAAACACATAAGAAATTCTAACCAAAGCCTCAAATCTACATAATATTGCTATGTATATATGTATATATTGAACATTTACGAAATTTATCAAATATATTCATAATGGTGACCCATTACATAATATCAATAGTACACTCGAATGTACGGTGTAACATATCGAAAGGCATTCTGTATACATAGCGGCCCGCGTAGAACGGCATATCGTGTATTATACTAAGTACACATACATATATAAATACCCTTTTATACCGCACGCTTGGTATAAAGTATACAAATAAAGGCCTAGCAACAAGCACTGAAAGGATCGGGAAGGATTGGGTATAGACGTAAAATATAACAAAAGTTATGTCGGAACCACAAAAAATAAACGTATATGATAAAAATAAAATTATAACATATGAGATAATCTCTCTGAGTAATAATTTAGTTGAGAGCTGTAGACTAATTAGTTAGTTAAATTTGGTTCACTTTTTTAATTGTTTCATTAGAACGCGAGAAACCTATTCCGGTTAATCTTAATAATAATTTATACTCAAAAGTAAATAAATAAATAGGATACAGGATTATAAATATATTAACAGATTTTTACGAGGTACTACAGTATGGCTTGCAAAATAGCCAAAAATAATGATTTTTGTTAAATCGTCCGGAACGAAAATTAATTGTTCCAAATCAAACGACAAAAATAAATCGCGGCTCAAGATAATTGTCGACTAAGACTTCAGGTTGGTTAAGAGACTGGCATAAGTTTTGGGATGGTAAATTTAAACCATTTTAGACACAATATAAACGCAAGCAGTAATAGAAGATAAGAGCGGTCAAGCCTATAAAAGGAAATTGTATTAACCTTGATTAATCCAATTAAAACTCAAGTTTGTTTATTAGTGGATTGTCTTATCTCGAAGGGATATATCATTCTTAGATTTGGGTGATACTTCTTTCTAAAACCTAGACACGCCAATTCTGTCACAATTAAATGCATCCGCATAAAACAATCTATGTTGATTATAATCTACCTTAGGTGATTAATAATGGTGATCTTATTAAACCCTAGCTCAACAAGACTTTACTAACTTACTGTTTAACGGCTCTTTATATACTAGTAGTCCACTGTTCGAGTCCCTACCAAGGGAATCAGAACGTCATTTGCTGATCCCATGTCACCTGCTAGTCCAACTTGTTCACTAAACCAATGGTAAGGATAGGTCATTATTTGTGATCCTATGATTCTAGATATATAAGTTGCTATATGGAGAGCTATCCTAGTTAATATAGTCTACTTGGTCGGCACAACTAGATCTGGTTGATTGATAGGTAGCATACATAAGCACTTAAGTGAGTATAAATTGATAAACATAATCAACAACCAACGATAAATTAAGAAATCAAGATAAACAAACCAAACATTAAATCATCATAAACATGGCTAATACCTAATGGTATTAGCCAATAACCATTGTATCGAATACAAACATAATAAACGAATCAACCAAAGTAACCTAACTAAGTTAAACGAATGATACCAAAATGAATGATTATTAGAGTATAGATGATTGCAAGGTGTTTTCTATGGAATTAATGACGTTCCTAGACCTTCTTTGCTCTTCTTGGCTTCTGAAAATCGACTTCTGTGGTTAGGGTTTCAAAAATATATTAAGCACACCATAAACTCGTGTTTAGGGATTTGTATTTATAGTGTCTGGAAATTCATCGATACACCGTATTGGTTGAGGTCAATATGGCGTATTGGGGTTTCTTGGAGTAGGGACCACGAGTATAATATTCCAGAATATTCTTCACTTGACCTTTAATATGACGTATAAGCATTCTGGATACGGCGTATAAGTCTTCAAATCTTCGTGGTTTCTTGTGAAGTGCATGCACAGATATGCCATATCTTCCTTGATGGAGGCGTATAGGTTGTCAGAACAATACTCTTCACATTTCTTTGTTTAAGCTCCAAAATGTGTGCCTTTTATCATAAGTTCACCAATTACTCTATAATTACTGCAAAATATCAAATATAAACAATTAAGTACCAATTCGTGCAATAATTATTCAAAGTGGGTAAGAAATATAGGATAAATGATGTTATAAAAGTGACGTTATTTGATGTCATCAAATTTCCCCCACTTGAATCCTACTTGTCCTCAAGTAAACTTTAGAAAATTTATGAAAATGCATCATAACCGTAGTTAAGGATTTTTCCTTTAAGTAATTATTCGTTCAATTGCTAGTACACAACCAAATACCTCACGAAGTAGGAGGATGAAATCACTTAAATCACTCAACTAATCTATGTGGTAACATGTAACTAATTCGCTCTATTGCTCGGTCATGATTTAAATCATAAGCTTGGCAAGGATACACATATCCACCACTAAAGCTAAGGGGTGACAAGTCTACAAAGGTAAATTGGGTTAAGGTTTAAAGGGTTGATCATTCTTTCTGGGTCTCTATCGATACCAATATTCTAGAAAAGGGGACGAAACCACACATACACATCTATAACGATGGAATAGACATATGTGATTGCTCACTTCTTAACTCGAATAAGCTAAAGAACAGTACTAGTAATCTTCACCAATAGTCGTAAATCAACAAGGGCAACAAAATCATATGTACACATCCATAACGATAGAATAGACACACATGATTGCTTAATCTCTCATTCGAGTAAAACCAAAGGTTAGGATGAAGAATAATAAAGGGTAGTGGATCTTCTGATCCCTTCACCATAAGTAATACACCAACAAGGCGGACAAAATCACACATACACATCTATAACGATAGAATAGATACATGCAATTGCTCGCATCCTCATTCGAGTAAGACCCAAGGTTATGGATTAGGAAATAGAAGATAATTGGTGTTAAATAAAAAGAACAAAATAAATAGATTAAGTCCAAACAAATAAGGTACAATGTTGCTAGTTACTTTCCCGATTGTACCTATGAAAAAGACACAGAATCATAGACATAAATGTCTTGATCATAGATCAACCAAAACAACCTTAGTTGCCATTGCCGTAACGGTCAACTCTCAAACATCCATAATATACATACTTTACAACAATAGTGGTGATATCCACCACTTTATACAAGAAATACATGGTTGGTTTATTTTGACCAACATACAACAATACTCTGCAGAATAACTTTTTTGTATTTTTCACTTTTTCGATTTTTTTAATAACATATATACTATGAATTTTGGTATAATTTTACCATCTTCACGATCACAGTGAATCCGGATAATTTATCAGTTCTCTTCCATACTTCGGATGTAAAAAATATTTGTGAAAGTAGTAAAACACACTGAAGAATTGAGATTAAAAATATACACTACTTTGACATTCCCATTGCATTGTGTAATTTTCCCGACCTAACCGTAGATAGAAAATCCACACACGTACCCAATTGCATTGTGCAATTTTCCCGACCTAACCGTAGATAGAAAATTTTGCATTGCGACAGGAAATACAATACTTTACACAAAAGAAACTGGCAACCGATAAAGGACTTAATCGAATAGGGTAGGCTGAGGTGTGAAGGTGTAACGCAACAAATATTTGATGTAAGAAAAGAATGGAATAACTCAATAGGTTTTTCTAGGGGTATCTTACTCTAAAAATAAGAGTAAACAAAAGGGTTTATACGGGAGTTAACTAAGTGTAGTTAGTTTATATCACAACATGTATAGGTTTTTTGGGTGTAATCCTAGAAATTTGCCAGTTTAGAAAATGTCACTCCATCTATTTAAAGTAGTACTTATTATTGTGGTCTCGAATAGATATACCAAGCCAATTTCTAAAGTCTACAACATCATCGGCACACTCATAATTTTATGGAATTTAGGTAAACATTAGGAAACGGATAAACCCTAGCCCATCGGGACTTTACCCACTTACTGCTTAACAGCTCTTTATATTCTAGTAGTCCACTGTATGAGTCTTTACCAAGTGAATCAGAACTTTATTTATTAATCCCAGGTCACCTGCTATTCCAACTTATTCACTAAACCAATGGTAAAAATAGGTCAATATTTGTGATCCTATGATTCTAGATATATAAATTGCAATATGAAGAGTCATCCCAGTATCTAGCTAACTTTGTCGGTATCACTAGACCCAATTAAATGATAGGTCGCATATGTAAGCACATAGACAAGTATGAATTGATAAACATAATCAACAATCAATGATAAATTAAGCAATTGATATAAATAAACCAAACATTAAATTATCATAATCATGGCTAATACCCATGGGTATTAGCCCTTAACCATTGTAATGTATACAAGCATAATAATGGACAACCA
>BQNB010100268.1:0-24737 GCA_026074375.1 Tanacetum coccineum | reverse complement strand
TAGACCTGATTCACCCAATGTTCATTAGCCTCTACCAACCACCACAACCACAACTGCAGCACCACCACCACCAACAACAACAACAACTCTTCTACTACTACCTCAACCTCAACAAGGTTCATCAGATTCCATTCTCATTAAGCGCATGGGCGAACTCGAACAACACATAGCAGACTTGGTGGAGGAAAATCAAGCCCTAGAGAAAAGGCTAGACAAGCAAGGGAACCGAATCCATAAGTTGGAAACTATGGACTGGCCCAAAATGATCAGAGAGCAGACGGTGGAGTTTATTGAATCACAGGAGATTGACCGAAAGATTGAGGAATCCGTTAAGGAGGTGGTTATCTCATCTGTAAAACATGCAATGAGAGCTCCTCTTCGTGCCCGCTTCAAGGATCTTCCTACGTCTGACATGAAGTAAATTCTACTTCAATGCATGTTGGAGGAGAACTATGACAAGGGACATGCTAACCATCGAGTAGCATATGAAGCACTGCAGGACTTCATCCATCATGATAAAAGTGAGGACTTTGACGTAAATAAGGCTCAGGAGGAAACTAAGAAGAAAAGTATGCAAGATTCTCCAAATACTCCACCTGGGTCTCCACCTTTACCACCACCTCCTCCACCACCACCGTCAGGTGCATCAGGGGCTTCTGGCACAACTGGAGCCTCCGATTCTGCCCAAGCTCCTCCTCCACTACCTCCGTCCGCATCCAATTATCAGGGAGGTCAGTCAATAAGCACCGCGGCCCCAAGTTCCTCAAAGATAGCTACTTCAGCTGGATACTCGGCTTGGACAACGACTAACACCCAGATCAAGCCCTTAGTCACAACGATTCCTGATGATCTTTATATGGATGATGAAACCACTGCAGATGAGCAAGCATATTCTAGTGGTGATGAGGTAGATTTAAGCTAGTTTTTATCTGGTAGATAATACTTATTAATTAGATTTGCATTTCAAAGCTTTACTCAAACCTGTCATCACTTTAAAGGAGTGTTTGGGTTTAGCTATGTTGACCTCAAAAAGTCAAAGTGGGCTCTTGAATTTAGTTAAGTCAGATTCAATCTACCTTATAATCAATAGGAAAAGCAATTTTAAAGGTTAGTTTGCAAAAATTAATAAGTTTGGGCTTAATTCATCTTTTCAGCACCAGGGCACTTTATAACTTTCTTTTAGCTTTTGAATATTTGAACTAAGCCTTCAATGGATTAGATCTTGCTTGTTCTTGGTTTGCACACTTACAATAAGTGTGTTGAAAGTAGTAGTTACCTTTAGGAAAACCTGCACAAGTGTGTGCTTGGTTTACCAACTGCACCAACAGTACTAACATTAGTTAGTACTGCTGATTCTTAAGCCCCACATTAAGCTAGCATGTTAGGATTCAATAGTTTATCTTTTAGCATTTTATAGTTTAGTTATAGTTTAATATAGATTAAGCCTTAAATCTTATTTCCTAGCTTATTTTCCTAGCTTAATTTTGCTGTCAGTTGTCATTCAAAAACTTAAAAAACCAAAAACAGTAGGTTAGTAATTTAGCTTATTAAATTTTGAATCTTAGCTTAAGGTGGTAGAAGTTATAGCTTAAATAGATAGATAATAATCAGTTTTATAAGTTTTTAGTAGCTCAAAGTCTAGATTTTCTTTTTGAGTATTTTAGCTTAATTGGATTTTTGCTTATTACTTTTGTATTCTTAGTTTGCCTAGTTCATGATTAATTTTAGTAGCTTAAAAGGTTTCTAGCTCTATTTTCTTTTCTTAATTAGCTTAAGCAAGTCATAAGCTCTTTAGAATTTCTTTCCTTTTACATTTTGAACTAATGTTGAGTTTTTTATAGCTTATTTTCTAAAACCAAGGGTTAAACCCCACTTTCTGAGGTCAGCTGATAAATAAGCTCTTATTGAGCTTATTTGTGGCTTTTAGATATAAGTCTTTTCATTAAAGTTGTTCTCCTCAAGCTGTTCTACAACTTCTCTCTTTTGAGTTTTTCCTAAAAAGCACTTTTAGTTCTCAACTTATTTTAAGGCTTATTTGGATTTAATTTGAAGTCGGGTTAGGTCCTCAGGGACTGGTTTTGTAATTTTTGGTTTTTAATTGTTTCTCAGTTAGTTCTTCATCAGTTAGTATCTTTGCTCCATTAGTCCCTCTAGTATTTGCATAATTAGTCCTTAGTTAAGTCTTTTGTTAAGTTTTAGTTAAATTTATTATTTTTATTAATAATTAGGGTTAAGCTTTTAATTAGTTTAATTAATGTTTAAATAAAAAGTAATAATTAGGGCTTTTAAATTTTATAGATTTCTGCACTTTTTCTTTTTATAGTGTAATTTTTATAAAAATTTTAGGATTAATATTTTCATTATTTTTATTATTTTTAAGTTTTTTAATTAGTTTAAATCTTTAAAAATCATATTTAAAAATCTAAAAAGACAAAAATAGTAATTTCTTTTTCTAAAATCTTCTTTTTACTTATTTTACTTAGGAAAAATATAATTTCAATTTTTTAGGATTTAATTAACATTAAATAGTTTTAATTAATAAAAAAAATTCAAAAATAATCAAAGAAAAAATGTTTTTCTTTTTCCTAAAATTTTCTTTTGTCATATCTTAGGTTTATAATTTTAGTTTACATTTTTAGGGGTTAAAATTAGTTTACTTGCTTACTTGTCGCGTTTTAATTGTTTCCCGTATTAGTTAATTGTTTAATTATTTTTAATTATCCATTTTAGTTGTTGCTTTAGATTATCAAATCATCCATTTACTAATTCAAATCATAATCCGGACTTAAACGAGGATTCAATTTCACTAGTCGTTGGGGAAACAACCCGGGTGATCATATTTGCCCGGTTTAATATACGTATTCTATATATATCTTTGTGAGTAGAATTGTCCAATGGATACTTGGGGATTTACTTAATTTCTCTATAAGTATATTATTTAATATGTATGTAAAACTGCTACCAATCATTGTATGCTTGTTTATGTTTATCAATTAATACTTGTTTACGCGCTTTTGTATGCGACCTATCATTCAACTGGATCTATTGAATCAGACCAAGTAGATCTAGAGTCCGGGATAGCTCTCCATATAGTAATTTATACATATAGAATTATAGTTATACAAATATTGTCCTTCTAAGTCTATTTCCAGGATACGCTTCAGGCTTAACTAGTTAATTGGATATTACCAATGGTTTGTTGATCGTGTTGACTAGCAGGTGACCTAGATAATTCAACAAGTAACATTCTAATTCCATTGGATAGTTGGACAAGTGGGCTACTAGTGTATAAATTTACATTAAGCGGTAAGTGGGTAAAGTCTCTATGAGCTAGGGTTTAACAAGATCACCATTGCTTTAATCCCTAAGATAGATTATAATCAGCAAATAAGGATGCTTTATGCGGATTCTTTAATTGTGACAAAATTAATCTGTCTAGGTCTTAGGATGATGTAACGTCTAAGTCTTAAGAATGATATGCCACTTCGAGAGAAGAAATGATTGCACTTAATAAACAAACCAACTTTCTAATCGGATTGATAATGGTTAATATAGTTTTCTTTTATAAGGTTCGACCGCTTTTTTATCTTTTGTTAATTAGCTTGCGTGGGTAAAAGTCCCTTGAAGTGATTGTAGTCACCAACCAAACCATGTCAGTCTCTCAGGCTGAAAACCCCTCTTTTCCTATTAGAATTAGGATTTAGACAGACATAGGTTTAACATAGGTTTAGAATAGGATAGAATTAACATAGATTAGATAGCCAAGATATTAATTAAATTGATAGATTTAACCCCGCTTCAAGTGTTCGACACCCTACTTACTACGAAACTACTACCGATCGGGTACACTGCCCGTTAAAGTGTTGTTTTTGGTTTAGTCGGCAAAATATAAATTTAACACTTGAATCAATAAAATATATATCACACAACGACACATCAGCACTGTTTGCCAACAACGTGATGTAAATTGTCCATCTTGATCCGAAATAATCAACACAGGAACTCCGTGTTGTGCGACTATCTCATCGATGTATAACTTTACCAATCTCTTAGTACTATAATCCTCTCGCATCACCAGAAAATGAGCCGACTTGGTCAGTCTGCTGACTATTACCCAAATCATATCATGCCCACTCTTCGTCTTAGGTAACTTGGTGATAAAATCCATAGTGATCTTATCCCACTTCCATTCAGGTATCTCGGGTTATTGCAATAAACCCGAAGGCCTTTGATGCTCAGCCTTCACCTTAGAACAAGTTAAACATTTGCTAACATAAGTAGCAATATCCCTCTTCATTCCCGGCCACCAGTACATATCTCAAAGATCATGGTACATCTTATCCGCTCACAGATGTACAGAGTACTTAATCTTATGAGCTTCGTCCATAATTATCGATCTCACGCCTCTTACTAACGGAACCCATATACGGTCCATAAAGTATAAATTTACGTCTTCTTTCCTTTCCATCTGTTGATCTAACCCATGTAGCTTTTCTGTAAGTATGTTCTCTTGCTTGAACGCCTCATCCTGGGCTGCCAGTATCATTCCTCTTACTCTAGGTTGAATAGTTATAGCCATTGCCCGTACACGTCTAGGTTTCACTCGTTCCTTCCTACTTAACGCATCAGCCACCACATTCGCCTTACTTGGATGGTAGCGAATCTCACAATCATAGTCACTAAATAACTCAATCCACCTCCTCTGACGCATATTCAACTCCTTCTAATCAAATATGTGTTGAAGGCTCTTATGATCCGTGTAGATGACACTCTTCGTACCATACAAATAATGCCTCCAAGTTTTAAGGGCAAACATAACTGCTCCTAATTCTAGGTCGTGCATTGTATAATTCTTCTCATGGATCTTTAGCTGTCTTGATGCCCCTTTGCATGAGTACACAACCTAATCCCTGATTTGATGCATCACAGTAGACTACGAAACCTTCAACCCCATTAGGTAGTGACAATATCGGTGCATCACACAAATTACTCTTCAAAGTCTAGAAGGCCTCTTCCTGTTCTACGGCCCACTCATACTTTTTGTTTTTCTGAGTTAATGAAGTAAGAGGTTTAGCAATCTTAGAGAAGTCTGCGATAAAACGTCGGTAGTAACCTGCTAACCCCAAAAATGATTAAATTTCAAACGGTGTTGTAGGAGCTTTCTAATTCTTTACCGCCTTAATCTTACTTGGATCCACGTGAATACCGTTCTGGTTGACCACATGACCAAGGAAATGCACTTCTTGCAACCAAAACTCACACTTGGAGAATTTAACGTACAACTCCTCTTTCTTCAACAATTCTAACACCAACCTCAAATGAACCTCATGTTCCTCCTTAGACTTCGAGTAGATCAAAATGTCATGAATGAAAATAATGACAAACTTATCTAGGTACAGTTTATAGATCTGATTCATCAAATCCATAAAGGCTGTTGGTGCATTAGTTAATCTAAAAGGCATAACCGTAAACTTAAAATGTTCGTATCTCGTTCAAAAAGCGGTCTTTGGAATATCATCCTCATGTACTTGGAGATGGTGATAACCCGACCGAAGATCTATCTTGGAGAAATGACGTGCTCCTTGCAGATGATCAAATGAGTAATCAATTCTCAGGAGAGGATAGCGGTTCTTAACAGTCAACTTGTTCAACTCCCTATAATCAATGCACATGCGATAGGAGCCATCCTTCTTCTTAACAAATAACACAGGTGCTCCCCATGGAGAACGACTTGGTCGTATGAAACCCTTGTCTTGCAACTCTTAAGGTTGCCCATACAATTCTTGCATTTCCGAGGGCGCTAGACGATATGGAGACTTCGTAACCGTTGTCGCTCCAGGAACTAAATCTATGCGAAACTCAACTTGTCGAGGCGGTGGTAATCCCGACAAGTCTTTCGGGAACACATCAACAAAATCTTGTACAACAGGCATGCCACTCAACTTAGGTTCATCTACCTACACGTTCATCAAGGCTTTGGCGACCCCCAGATTACGTTCCCCTTGAACCCTAAGTATCCCACCACCTTCCAATGATATCTCAACCACCTTCTCGTGGAACACGATCACAGCCTTATTCTTGGATAACTAGTCCATTCCTATAATCACATCGAAGGTTCCATGACCCAACGATATCAAATCTATGATAAACAAGGAATTTCCTAGTTCTAGTTTGCAGTCACGGATAATCCTATCAACTTTTACTTTCTTACCATCTGCTACTTCTATCACATATCCAAGGTTTACAATACTAGGTTTCATATTTAATAAAGGCGCAAAATGAGCAGAAATACTAAAATCAGCTCCAGAATCGAAAAGTACGATAGCAAAATGATCGTTTAAAGAAAAAGTACCCGTTACAACGTTAGGATCTTGAAGAGCATCGGTTGCATTGATATTGATAGCCCGTCCCCTAGCCGGATTCCCATTGTTTCGGGCATTACGATTGTCCTCCAAAGCCAACGGATTTCCTGCTTAACCAGGTGCTCTTTGCATTTTGAGACAAGTATTACGAAGGTGATCAGGACTACCACACTCATAACAAACCCTCTGATTATAACCCATCCTAACAGCATTCACAGGAGCCACTTACTTAAATGGTGCCTGACAGTCTTTAGTAAAATGACCCGGTTCTGACAATTATAACACAATTTACAAGGTCCATTTTCTGGATGATAGGTATAGCACTTAGCACACTTGGGATTGGAACCCACAAACTTATTTATAGGAGGAGCTGTCGCCACAAAACCTGTCCCCACCTTTGCCTTCTTATTATCTTTCCATGACCCTCCTGGTTCACTTGTCTCTTCCACTCACTTCCTTTTCTCATTACCCTTCGTCAATGTACCACAGCTGACTGCCTCATCAGTAATTATTCTAGCCCTAAGAATTTCATTCTGTATTGTGGTCGGTTGGGTCGCTCGGAGCATTCCCTGAATCTCAGGAGCCAAACCAGCTATGTACCTCTTGAGGCGTGATGACTCAGGGGTAACTAGGTGTGAAACCAGCTTGGCCAATTCATGAAACCGATCAGTGTAGGCGGCATGATTGGCTCCCACCATCTTATGATTCCAGAACTCATTTTCTAACTTCTCTATTTCATTGCTTGGACAGAACTCTTCTACAAGTAACGCTTTAAAATAAGTCCATGACATACATATTGCCTCTTCATGACCTTCAGTGACATTATCTGAGATCTAATGATTTGTTAACCTTGTGATTAAGCTTGGTTTTTTCAATTTGTTTAATGAAGTTCTTGAAAAGAGGCCACTAGTTTCATCTTGTAGCAAGAAGAATTACCCAACTAATATCTGGCTACAATGTCTGATGTCAGTAGTTGTTAGATACTAGGGACAAGATTACGTGTGCGGATATGATTAATTCTTTTTACAAAGTAGGTCCAAAAAGAATCCATAATGCATGGTGTGTAATGGCTCATGATTGGTCCTTTCTAATATAGCCTTACAGGAGGCCTTGTGTTGCTTACCTTTTTTGGCAGGCAACACATGTATGGTCATTTCTGAAAACCTTGGAAGGTAGACTTCTTACAAGGTTTCCTTTCACAAGTTTGTTTAAATTTTTAAAATTTATATGACCTAACCTCCTGTGCCACAATTTAGATTCATCAGATGTGCTTTTTGCCAAAGACAAACCAAGCATAATCTTTTGTGAGAGCTGGTAGTCTTCATATCAAAACTGTACTATTGTGTTGCCTAGGGGACCTTTAGGAAGTATTCTGATTGTGATCAGTCACAATTTTAAAGTCATGGAGCAGACACAAATCAAGAGACATTCAGTTTAGTAAAAGACCTGTAATTTGTGCTGCTTTATCACAGATTTGTGATATTGAGAAAAGATTTTAAAATGCCCAAGGTTCTTTTACAAAAGACCCACTATCAAAATCTAAATTACCACTCCCTTATTTTTTTTGCCTCTTGTACCAGTTATGTAGCCTTCTGACTACCTCAAAGGTACAGACCTCCGCCTTTGCCCATGTCTCGCTTAAACTCATCCAGGTGATCATTGTCTATCTCGTCACAGTTGCCTCCAAGTATGAGGCACCCGCCTACTCATTTTAACTATCTACCTATGTCCTATCCTCATTGTTCTTGACGCTGATGATCAGTTAAAGACTATGATACTAATCGAAGAGTATTACGTTTCATCTTAGAGGGGACCCGGGCCGTTTCAGGTCATTGGAGTGTGTCATGCCTTGTGGTCCTAGTATTTACAGTTCGAATAATAGAAATTCAGACTCCACTATTGCTAGAATTGGAGTTGTATGTGGTCCTAGTTTTCCCTCCAAGATATACCCTAGATGAGAGTGCTTAAAAAGCGAGCCCTCTCATTTCTCCTATTACAGCAATGAGTATAAGACATTTTGTATTGTATTTTTAACAATGGGTCTTATCACAGGTGAATCTGATTTTGAAAAAATACTTCTTTAATTAAACTTATTCCACCTGGGTCTGTACGACTGTAAACTGTTGAGTATACTAAGAAGTATTGATTGGTTAGTTTAGGCTTTTAACATGTATTAATATTTACAACTTAGACCGTGTATTAACCATTGACATGAAAATTTAATCATTTGCCTAACAGAATTAACATTTGCCCTACCAATATTAACATTAGGTCTAACAGAGATTAACATTTGTGCTAACTGCATTGAGTTGTACTGGTCTACGGTCCAAGTGATTTAGCTAGATTAACCCTGTTTGCGATTGTTCCATACTGGTTTGGCCACCCCTAATTAATAGTATTAGAAAAACCCTTTGTTTCTTAAGCTCAGCTACTTTGCCATTTCTTTTGCATAATAAAGTCACAATTTTTGATCAGAATGACTTAGAGCTTGCCACAAACAAAACACATTTTTTTGATGAAAGAGCGATAGCTTCTTCAGTTACTCTTTCGATCATTTCATCTCCTATTTTCTTTCCGTTAGACTTTTAGGTGTCCCCTCGATTTTTATCATTGGTCGGCTTAGGATGTTTGTACGTGTGTTAAACAAACTAGGTTCAGCTTCTTTTTGGTTTTGGTTTGCAGACCACGACTTCTTCATAGAGTGTACAGAGTTTTGCCTGAATTTGTCATTAGGAGGACATCTAGTTTCAGGTCTTTTTGAAGGTCCCTTTTTGTACCATACAACATGACATAGAAGCATCAGGTATATTCCTGTTATGTGGTTTGAGGCGTATGGTCCCCGAGTTTCTAAGGGACATGTGGAAACTCTCTTTAATAATTAGCAGTCTTTGACAAATCTTAACTGCTAGAAAAGGTTTGTTCAACTAAGAAATCTTCTCTGCTACAATTTAAACAAGTATGACTTCATTTCTTCCTCATAGCTTTATTGATAAAACCTGATCTGTGATTTAATTTCATACCCTTAAGCCTCAACTTTTTAGATCTAGTGGGAATTCTCTCATACCGAATCAACTAAATTTCTTAAGGTTTTTAAATTAATTCTTCTATTGAATCTACTATTTTCAGAGCAATTGTTCCTTTTCACGCTTGTCACGCTATCTCTATTTCCTTTCTCCTATATTTTTTAAGTATTTTCATCTTTTTCATATAATTACATTTGCCTGAAATTGTAAGCTGTTCATTTAAAAGATAAAGATGCGTTCTATGTTTGTAAGTAACGACTTGAACGCTTCTAATATTCTTAACAGCTTGATTATTGATAAGTATTTTTAAGCTTCTTTGGTTCACTCTCAGTAAACTGATTTGGTTTTGGTTCATCTAACATTGTTTTAAGTAGTTATTATATGAAATCAATGCAAGTTTCTTAGAACATAAGGATACCTCTATTATTTGAGTTTATTGCCAGAATGCTATGATTTGTCTTACTTCTTCTTCCTGTAAGTTCTCCCCACCTTGACGCATACACCATCATTCCTATAGTCAACAATCGCAGTTTGATTCTGCCTCTTTACTTTCTAGCTACTTGAGATCTTGATAATAAGAGCTCTCCTTTGTCATTTCCATCATTTGTACCCTTGAGATGGGCAATTCCCTAGCAAATGACCAATAGTGTTGTGAAACTTGAAACATCAGCTTCTTTTTGTCAAAAAAAACGTGGTTTGTTTCCATCGCAATACCGAACTCTCCTCCGCTTACACTATTTTTGTTCGAACTTCTTCTTTCGAATAGCATCATCTGCAAATTGAGTTTATGTCATTCTCTTCAATTAGGTTCTTCATGAAGCAAGTCCAAATCTTTTCTTTGGATTGTTTGTGCAACAAAGAGTGAATATAATAAAACTTCATCAGCAAAACAGCAAGAACTTTTCCTCCTTTCTGGAATATTGTATTGAAGAAGTAGAGGTGTTGTATATAAGTACTGTAGGATTAGTCTGACCAGACTTAACCTTGTTAGTGCATTTGCTCTTGCTGTGTGAAACTAAACGTAAACAATTTTGAGCGCCTTGCAGATGATTTTGAACGCGGGTACTGTGAAGCAGTTCTAAGATCTAAAACCCTAAGGGTGTTATTCCTACATGTCATATTAAGAGCATAAAGTGTTCAACATCTGGTTTGGATTCTCATCAGTCATTGCTCCTAAGATTTCGATCCAATGTTGTGCGGGCAAAGATACTGAGGAAACTTGTAGATATTTGCATCCTTCTGAGTGTGATTACTGCAGACACCATGAGCTTCCAACTTTGTGAGAGTAGTCTGTTTTTGAATTCTGTCATATCACCTTTTCTAGTACCTGTAGTGAACTTAAGCATACAGTAAATGCTTCCAACTGATTTTTAAAAACAGGTATTCTGCATCGTGATCGCTTTTAATTGCATTACCACCTCAAACCGTAGTATGTCCTTATGGCTTCCCAAATTTCTTTTGCATCGTAACGTTCCATGAAAGTCTTTCTCAAGGATTGTTTCTTGGGATTTTGGCCATAGTAAATGGTTCTTGCCTTCCTTTCCTTTTCAAACAGCATGATTTTTTGCAGCAGATACTGTGAAATTACTCTAGACATCACCATCTTTTACCAGTTGTGTTTACTCCTGAATTTCCATTCTGAATTACCTATGTTTCCAAACCATCATTGTCAATATATTCAGTAATGCGGATATAGCTCCATCTCCATGGCCATTATATCACAACTCTCTTTCTTCACGAATCGGGAGTTGGATATGTAGCTAGATAGTGGTTGTTTGGTCGTAGGAATGTAGTTGTTGTTTTTGTTTTTGGTTTATTGGTTGCAGTACCATTGTCTGATGGCATTTAATGGTTATGATGCTTCAGTATCACTAAGATGTTGAGTAGAGAAATCATCATTAGCAGTTTGAGACATTATTTTGTTGTGTTCAGAGTGGAAAGTTGAAGATAGTTTGTCTGGTTCTTGTGATTCTTCTTACCGCAGGTCCCTTCGAGAGGCTCTAGATACCATCGTGTAGTCAAAAGTCTTGGATAGTGTGATTTTTTTTAGCCTGCAAGACAATAGTAACTTGAATAATCCAAATAACTATATGAAGAGAGACAAATAACTATGAATACTACGTGCTTAATGCGGTAAAATCTTAATACTCACTGTACTAAGAAGAAAAGAACATCTTATGTAAAACTTTAGCTATTTGTATATTGATTTCTATTAGGCGTTTATGATGGTCAAACTATAGCGTAGGGTGCTTTTATACACCAAGGAAACCCTATATGCTTTACAAAGGGTTTTTTTAAAAGGATAAATGCTTCATATCATTTCCTTAGCATATCTCTAAGAGATTGACTTGTATAAACTATTGTGTTACTTTAAACAGAGCTGT
This sequence comes from Tanacetum coccineum, assembly GCA_026074375.1. Classification (NCBI taxonomy): domain Eukaryota; kingdom Viridiplantae; phylum Streptophyta; class Magnoliopsida; order Asterales; family Asteraceae; genus Tanacetum; species Tanacetum coccineum. The sequence goes on along the minus strand of BQNB010100268.1, from coordinate 12,968 downwards.
TAATTTAGTAAAGGAGCAGTATAATAAGTACTGCCAGAGACTTACTTATCTCGTACTCGGTAGAACTTAACTATCGTCTACAGACTTATCTCTTATATACTACCAGACTTAAATTGTTTATAATAAATCCTAAACATGGTGATATATATCATTCTAGAAATCAGTCTTTAAATGATGAACAAGTAATGTCCAAAGAATGTAAAAGGTGTGAGCTTTGTTGTCGAATTTTTGGGACACTTGACACTCGCTTAAAGAATTGTTTTCTAAATGTCGTCGCAGTTTTACTATGGTACTAAGAAATTAGATTGATTCAAGTTTAGTCATAAGATTGATTGAATAGTTGGAAATAAGAAGTCGGAAATTCTACCGACTGTTACAGATATATAATGATTGCAATAATAGGTATATGATTTGATATGTTGTTTCTATTATTCTAATTTTGACCAAAGTGGTTATAAACTAGCATATGTGTATTCATTACGAATGAGAAACATTCATATGGCAAGAGGAAGCAAGGTTGTTATAGTGTATAATGTGTCTTAGCATGCATTGTTAGAATCGGATGGCGTTTGCATTTCTTGCTCAATATTTCACAAAAATTGATAAAATGTAAGACGAAATGGAATAGATCAGTTATAAAATCAGATCGCATAAGAGATTGGTAGAGAGAAATTAAAAGTCTTTAAGTCTAAAACATTTATATCATTAATATCTGAATATGGAACATCAAAGCGCTAAATTCCGTAAATTATATGAGTTATCCAATGATTAAATTTATGTGTTCTAAATCTTTCATGTTTAAAAGTTCGGAATGTATGTTTGTTTACGGTAATATATACTATATAAGAAGTGTGTTTAGTACGAGCTTTATTAACTTCGTATAGTCGAGCTTGTTTATATTGTAGGAATGATATAAGCATAGACTATTTATAGAGTAAGATTTGGTTGACATCTGGTCTATAAGATGTTCATAGTCGAATGAATATTGGAGAGGACCCGTAAAGAAATGTCACACCATGGATCATTACTAACTTGTGAGTTTCCTAATTAGGTATATATAAGTCTTTATCCTTAGATCGAGATATATGTTATGTATGGCTATATACTTAAATGGTATTGTTGATTTGTTCAAAACGCTTCATTCGCCCTTAAACAGTTAGCTTGTAAAAGTTCATTTCGGGTATCATAAGGTACATATCATGAGGTGGATATAGTCAAAGGGATTTGTTCCTCAGTTGATAGAGTTAATACTTTAGTGGTCTCTTGTTGAGATGATGAGTCATATGGATTATTTTGGTGATCACATCATTTCTTGATCAAGAAACTAATTATTGACATTAGGAAGATGTGTCCATGTCGTAGCCAATTAGTATTGAACAAAGGGATAACTGATTTGTAATCATAAGATCATAAGCTACTAATGATAAGTTCGTTTACACTAGTTAAACAAACACTTATAAAGAGTGGCACACCGATAGATCTGTTGCTAGACTGCTGACATCGCTTATATAAGCTTCGGGAGTGTTTGTCGTCATGCACAAGTGGAAGTTTGTTGGTATTGTGTGCATGATGAAACATACAAACTTATATTGGTCACTATTTATGAGACCTAAGGATCACACTCATATAACACGAGAATCTGGAATAAATATGTATGTCTTGTACATTGATATTTAAGTTGGTAATAAGAGACGAAAAATGGGTCATTTGCATAATAGGATTAATTAGCAATTGAGATTAATTAAGTTTATGAATAAATGAACATTTAATTAAGTTGGACTGAACAAGAACCCCGATGAGCCCATAGTGGGCCCACACACGACCGGCCCTATAAGGGTGTTTAGATTGTGCTTGGTGAATTAATAAAATATATATTTATTTAGTTTGACAAAATAAATATCTTTTAAAATAAAGTAATTATATTATTTAGATATAGAGTTTATCTTATTATTTAAATATGATAATTATTTTATTTAATATTTCTTTCTTATTGGAGAAGTACTAAAAATATTATAAATATAAAGAGATTGAATCTGATTCATTAACTAGTTGTAAAAGCCTAATTTTCTCTCCTCCTCCCACTTGTCCTTTTTAGTTCGGCCGAATACAAACACCAACACGAAATCATTGTGATTTTGTGTTGTGTTTATTTTGGTTGATCTCTTGTCAAGGTAGACAATTACACTCAGGCCTAACAGCTATAAGATTCGTCTGAGTATTAGTGTGGACACTGGCTTGATAGATGTCATTCTTGTAGAGCTAATTTTTTTAAACTTTATGTTCTTGCTCTTGTTGTGACGTGGAAAGCAAGGAGGTGGTACGTGATCATATGTAGTTGTTTTGTTGGTTGCATGAGGTTTGTACTAACGTGTTTAATTAATTGGATGATTAATTAGTTTGAGTGTATATCGTTCATGGGAGGAAAACACATCTATATAATCAAAGTGATTTTGTAAAAGTCTTTCGCTATATAATTTACTATCTAGTAAATTAATCTATGTCTTTAATGGTTAAGGTCAAAAAGTTTTAAAAATCACTCCCTGTTAAACCTGTGGTTTTCCTACATAATGGTGACCACCAAACCAAACATATAAAAATATCACACTTTATACAAACATACGTCACGATATATCTCACAAACACGCACAAGAAGTAAAATAGAATGCATCGGCTAGGTTGTATGCACCACCGAACCACAACCAAAACACTCACACCACGCGCGCAATCGGAGGAAGTGTGTAATGGTGATGGCGCGTAGTGGTGCAACCATCAGGTAGTCGACTACAACCCATTAAACTTGGCTCAATTCAAATTACTAGAAAGTTGAGCATTACCGTTAGCCCGCATTGAAGATGGTTAAGACTTTACACTCGTATTTTAAAGAAAAAACAAATATATGAAAAATATATTCTTCCTTTGCATACCAAAAATCCCTGTTCTATAAAAACAAACATTACAAAACAATATGAAATGATGTGTACACACAGCGAAGAAATTTTCACAGATAACATGGTTGTTCATCCAGCCCCTCACACAAGACACCCAACCTCCTCCAGCCACACCCCCCGTAGCCGCACACAGCGACCCCACGCCCCCGACCTCCACTCTCACTACAACGCCGCCAGCCACACTTCGAGCGCGCGCGACGTTCTATTCATATAAAGACGCGACACACACACATACATCATCCAATTCTGGAAGTACAACCACTGCACAAATAAACATCTCACGCGCTTAGACACAGTTTTCATGCCCTTCACCTCGCTGAACTTACCGAGCCCACATCTAGATACAATCTAGTATCAAACGTGAGACGCAGAAATTCAGTGCGCCATAGATTACAGATTAATCGCCTACGAGCTAGATATCTAGCCGGTCACTCAGAAACTATAAACATGTCGAATATGAACATGCTAACAACTAAAAACAGCTTCTTCATAAGAATAGGAAGAGGTGCGAGGATCTGTAACTAATCTCACTATTATAGTGTGGTGGAAGCCCCGCCGAGACACACACATCATAGACATGCGCAAGGGCGTATACAATCACCCAACTAGGGCGCCGACCTACTAAAATGTACTTAACCGCTCAACGTATCGCTTGACGCGCAGCGAAGAGACGCAAACCTTAAAGGGTAGCAGCTAGTGTTTGAAGCGTAGGTGTATAGTAACAGCATAGAGCGGATGTGTGTGTGGAACGCATTCCACAACAGTAATCCAAATACGCCAACAGGCGTGACGCCAGCCAGCAGGTATATAAGAGAGAGCATAACTAGAAGGTACAGGACGGGGGTGAGGAGCACGGGATATGTATGGTCGGCAACTCAAAACAACGAGCTTTATATCCAACAGCGTTTTTATAGATACGAAGAGAGCAGGAATTCTTATGTCTGCGATGTGTGGATAGAAAGTGTGTGATATAGCCCCACGCTACATGAAGGAGGATTAAATACTATTACATTTCTCTGCGACCTATTGGCATAAACTAATGGGTGGCGGGCTAGGGTTTAAAATTAGTTTTTAGTGAGATGAGTGATGGGGTGGTGTTGTAGTGGGTATGATGAGGGGGATCGAGCTTAGTGAGGGGTGTACTTGATATATAGTTGGGGACTCACTGAGAGTAGGACACACACAAGGGGTTATTGGTAATGCGCGCGAGAGAGAGTGACATTCAATATATATTTACAGAAAGTATCTCAAATGAGAGAGTGTTATATATTTCACGGGTCACTCTCTCACTGCGAGCCAGACAAGGAGAGTGAGAGAGTGTTTGTATACTAGGATATGAGATTTACTAATATCTCCACCAGTGTCGCGCGTTCCTTATCCATCAGTTCTTTATCAGAGAGAGATCTATACGTTTTGTGAAAAATTATTTTTAAACTTTGTGCGAACATTACATATTTCTTTGGCCGTTTGGTATAGCACTTTGGGCTGGATTTATATTTGAAAAGACAGCAAAACATTGTTTGTTTGAAAACATAGAATTAGAAATCAGGGATGATAATACTTTTGACATCATCTGTTTCAAAAGTGTTAGACATGGGTGGAATTGTACTATATACTAATCCTCGTGAAACAGTAGCCCAAAATCTGGCCCAAAATAAAAAAAGAAATTTTCAAAACGGACCCTCAACTTTTAACTATTTACGACTAAGTAAAAAAATCTAAAATTAAAAAATTGTAAAAAAAACGCTTTACCAACACGTTGCATAAACAACGCAGCCCCCGTCGCAACGCGCGGGGTAAATTCCACCTCGTTCATACTATTAGTAGTGAGCTCGTTTTATTTACTTCTCTATATCATACTTTTTTTTAATATAAAAAATTATTAAGTTTATTTCATGTGAATATTTAAATATATATTTTATGTCTTTTGTTTTTTCTTATATCAATATAAAATCAAATTCAAAGTTAAATTTAAATTCTAGACCTAAACTCATCTACAAATTAAACGGGCCTATATTATTGATGTTTGGCTATTTGCACTACTAACCGATATGTTTAAAAGTAAAAATCATGCAACATGTGTGGTGCGTTTATTTGGTTTGCAACAGCTAAATTTAGAAAGGTGGATAATTATTTTGAATTTACAAACCATTTAAGTATGTTCGAATTTTGTAAGCATAGTTTTAAAAAACACGTTTAACATTTTTTTTAAATGCTAAACGTGTCTTTTAAGTATGTCAGATTATTGTTTGTAAAGTTTGTGTGAGCCTAACAATGCTTTTTTTTAAATATGATTATATTATTAAAGAAATTCACAAAACTAACATTAAAGATGAAATTTATTTCTAGTTTTACTCAACTTTGTGGCATATTGCTTAAACTAAGATTAAATTTTTTGATATTTCGAGATTACCCTTTCCTCACATACAACTGTTACGTATTTATACACACTCTTACACCATTATTTGCCCATTTATTTTCTAGTTTAATGCTTTTGATTTTGTACGCATCGCAGCTGAAATTTATTATGAAATGATTTTTATAAAAATTAAAATTTAAGAATCGAATTTTTTAATATAGAGCAAAATTGATCTTAAATGAAAAAAAAATTAAGATTTTTTATATAAAGTGTTTAATAATCTTAGTTACCACTTTGTATATATTTTATAAAGTGTGTATATGTTTTTTAAAAGATATATAAAGATAAATAAATTTAGTTGAATTTTCCAATAATTTCATAATCAATTTAGATGATAAAATTGAGAAAAATACAAGTCTTGGAATATAAATTAATTAATAAGGATAGATAAATTATGTCTAGAGAAATAAATGTTTTTTAAGGAGCGGGATACATTAATTAATTTCGTAGTATTTCGTAATAATTTGCGATATGTCATTTTTTCTTGTATTTTGAGTTATAAACGTAAAATCTTCCATATCAAATATATTGAAATATTTAAAAAAAAAGTGTAAAAAACTTCAACGAAATATAACAAAATGGGTATCAAATTAAAGAACGTCAAAAAAATTCGTTAATTGGTGAAATATGTTTAATGAAAACTTTATAATTTTACATATACATGAGTTCAAAAGACGATGGTTGTGTAATTTGTATGAAAGAGGGTGTTTTTTGCAGTCAATCGTACAAGTGATAATTCGCATTTTAAGTGAATACAATCTCGTCATTTCAAAAAAAAGTCCTAGTTTTAGCAAGGTTCGCCATCCTGTGAAAAGTCCTCATCTTTTAAAATGACATCACAACTTGACACGTGTATCTCTTCTCTTCCTTCATCCTCCTTTTTTTCAACTACTCATCTATACTCGATTCTCCTCCCCCTTCCCCCAACCCCCTCTTCCAATTTTCTCCTTCTCACTAGCAACTTCATTTTCATATCCACCATAATTTATCTCGTTCTCTAATCTAGATTCACTTTTAAAATTGATACATACTGACACTAACGTCCTAAACATCGTGATCTTCAACAAAAAAAAGAAAAAGTTTTTAAAAATGAAAATTAATGAAAATCGTAATCTAACTAGTGAATATTGTGATGTTATTCATTAAAGAAAACTAATAAACAATGTGATAACAAAAAAAATCTTCAGAAAAAAACCAGTAAACAACGTGATCTTACTAAAATCAAAGTATAAACATTGTGATGTTCATCATACAAAAATTTTGTCCATCAAACAAAACTGATGAACAGTGTGATGTTCAGCATAGTAGAATCAAAGTTCGTCAAAATGTTCATCAAGCAAAGTTAAAACAAAGTGTTCATCTGTTATGTATCTATTATAAGTTTAGGGCCCTTTATGTCATTTCTATTTCTATGAGGTCTTTTATGTCTACTTACAATTGGTTAGCCTATATATGGGTTCTTGTAGTGATAAAACGGATAGGAATGAATTAATATTATCTGCTTCTTCCTCTTGTTCTTCTTCTCTTTTCTAATCTCTAATTAATCAAGTATACGTTACTTCTTTATTCATCCTCAGAGTTGATTCTTATACCCTCAATTCCCAAGTTGATTAGAAGAGATTAACCACTGAGCTTGTTCTTAATCTATTTTAGATCGTATCACTTGTATCAGAGCCATACGCTCCTCGGTCCTTCATCAAGTTAAATGGGTTATACAGACAGTCGAGTTACTTCATCAATCGGTGCAAAGTCTATTTCAAACTCAGAACTCAAGCCAATGGAGGTAAGCCTAAAATCTTATGTAAAAGATATTTTTGATAGAATTGATCGAAATCATAAGTCAAATTGTATGCAAATATCTAATATAGAGAATCTAGCTTCTAACATGTCAATACAATTTTCACAACTTGGGGCTGGAAATACGAAACCGAGATATGAAAGTAGTATTGGTGTCGAATTAGAGAAAATGAATGTTGAAACAATTGCGTTGGGAAGTAGAAAGTGTGAATTTGATCATGAGTTAGAAAAAGTTGAGGTTGCCCATAACGTGTTTGATGAAATGCCTAGAAAGAATTTAGGGGTTGTTCACAAGGCGTTCGATGAAATGACAAAAGAGAATGATAATTCAATAATGCCTAATTATGTTAAAGCCGAAAGCGCTTATATTGGTAGAGTTGTTGATCTTCATTTGAGCGAGTTAAAGGAGCTCAAGCAGGTTGCAAGCGTTAAAGAGTATCATGACTGTTTTATTGATGTACTCAGTCGGTTACAACTTCTACAAAAGTATAGCCTTAGTTGTTTTATTAATGGTCTTAATGAAGATATCAGTGTATGGTTTTGTTGTTTAAACCTCAAACCATTCATGAAGCATATTGTTTGGCCAAGTTACAAAAAGCGACACTTAAAGCTAGAAAAACCAAGGAGCCCATTAAAACAACACCTTTAGCCACTAGAAACATACCAAAAGAAGGGTATTTTGAAGAACTCGACCAAAGTGTTGATTATAATGCTATACCCACAGATTCTCAGAAGTGTTTTCAAACTGATGTACTAACTTTAGGTCAATCTCAAGAGCTATTGAATTTAGGACTTTTTGTGAGTGGGAATCCAGATTTAGAAATACAAGTTGCAAGGGAGTCAAAGGAAGTCATTGAAGGTGCAAATACAGGGTCTGAAGTTGTGTTTGAAAATGCAGATATGGGTGATCATACATGATATGCTTATGTTTCAAGAATAGCTAAGATACTAAAACAACCTGGAAATGTCAAAGATATTAAAAAGTTAGAGTTAAATAAGGTTAATGAATATGGTAAGGTTGTTGAGGCTTCACTAATTAAAGATAACATATTAAGGCAGCCTAGTGATGATTTGATTGTTGTTGAAAATTTTGAATGGAAACCAGGTTTAGATTTTTGGTCGGTTGAAATGGGAAGAAATATGAAACCTGGTTCAAGTGAACATGGATATGATGATGTGATCAAAGATGATTCAATTATGGTGAAGGATAAATTTAATTATGAGTGCAGTAATGAGTCACTTAAGGGGTATTATTTTGACAGAAAGTTCAAAGGTTAAAGAAGGTTAATTGATCTCAAACGGGTAGGAAAGGCCTTGCAGTTGATTACACTGATGTATGTTCTTATTTGTCAAGGATCTTATGTGGGACTTGCGGACTTGATTTCATCTATCAAAGAGTTATTTGCAACAAGTTTCACAGATGTGAGTGGTCAATGGTATTGGGATGAAATAATCAAAATGCTTCGACTTGAAAGTGACGCAAAACATCTTTATATGGCAGCTGAATTCACAAAGGATTTGGACGCTCTTTCCACACTATCAGAATTGTTTTCTGTTGATTTTTTCAGTAGTCAAACCGAGTTCAAAACTTTCAATATTCAGAATGAAATGCATGCTGCTTATTTCCTTGAAGAATTGATGATCAACAATAAAAAGAAAGACGTGAAAAGGTGGCTGTTTGAGATTAAATGGAAGAATCTACGTAAAAAAACACTAACATTTTGGTATTATGGCATCACTTATCTTAATCCTTGGTGTCAACATAATAACTACCCGAGTCAAAAGTGATCGAGGTAACATTAAAAATGTGTCTGGAACCATGTGTATTAGTTCAACCATACTGGAACTTTCAGCTTGCAACAATATTTTATCAGATATGGAATAGGAATCTGCACTCACTACTAGTTCAAAAGAAAGTGACTGGAACTGATCTTGCACTCTTGCATCAGAAAACCTTAATTTCTATAATATTTGAATGCTCGTTTGTTTTCGATGGAAATTCAGAGAAGGTTCTGCTAATGCTTAATTTGCTTACACTAGAGAAAATCCACATGGAAGTTCAATTTAATGGATATTCTGATTTTATCTTAGAAAGTGATCATGTTAACTTTTCTAAAAGCCAACTTGAGCATATATTGAAGATCAATGGTGAAATGGTTGCTGGCCTTGAAGAATGGGTGATCAAGAACAGATTACAAACTGTTGACAAGTGGTTAGTTAAGTGGAAGTGGAAGCGGAAGAAGCTACCTCGAAGAAAGATTAATATCTTGCATATTGGTATCAAATATCTCGATCCTTGAGGTTAATGATCTTTTAAGAGGGGGGTATTGTTATGTGTCTATTATAAGTTTAGGGCCCTTTATGTCATTTTTATTTCTATGAGGTCTTTTATGTCTACTTACAATTGGTTAGCCTATATATGGGTTCTTGTAGTGATAAAACGGATAGGAATGAATTAATATTATCTGCTTCTTCCTCTTGTTCTTCTCTTTTCTAATCTCTGATTAATCAAGTATAAGTTACTTCCTGATTCATCCTCGGAGTTGATTCTTATACCCTCAACTCCCAAGTTGATCAGAAGAGATTAACCACTGAGCTTGATCTCGGTCTTAATCTATTTTGGATCGTATCATCATCAAAAACGGATTTTTGACTTTTTTTTATCAAAGAATCTTTGCGATGATGTTCATCAAACAAAATCTTCATCCAAAATCAACAATTCGTCATAATCAGATTCCATATATTTCAGTTGTTCATAAAAAACACTTGCTTTTTTGATGTTCATCCACATAAGTCATTCAAAAAAAAAATCTTCATTTTACCTGATTCTTCACCTCTATATTGGTGCATCGTGTTTATGTTAATTATTAAATCAAAATCAATGAAGATATGTGTGTTGTCAATGAAGATATGTGTGTTGTCATTGTTACTTGAGATGATGAGAGAAGGAGAAATTACAAAAAGGGAGATTTATTAGGAAGGTGAAAGAAAAGTGAAAAGCAAAGGTGATAGAGAAGAGTACGAAAAAATGAGGATAATAATGATAATTTGAGATCCGGTAAAATTAGCTCTTAGGTTCCGTTTGGTTTATAGAATAGAATTTGGATTTGGTTTAAGATTTGGATAGAGAATTATATTTATTAAATATATTTTGTAATAAATTTAAAGCCAAATGTATAGGTTATGTTTGGCATATGGCTTATTGGGGCTTATCGGGACTTGAGGTTTTATATAAAATAAGTCTTGTTTGTCACGCGAGCTTTATAAAATGGCTTATAAGTCATATATCTCTATAAGTCTCAGTCTCATAAAATGGGCTAAAAACTTTAGCGCGGGACTTTTAAACCTTAAATTACTTATATACTCACAAAAATATTTAACATATACCAAAAACTCATTTAATTGTGTCCTTTTTAGTAATTTTGCAATAATAAGTCTAAGCCCCAGCCTATTTGCCAAACAAGTTTATAAAAATACAAATTTAATTTTCAATTTCGATTATAATATAAGTTCTAGCTCCAGGCTTAGCCTCAACAACAGCCCCAACCCCTAATCTCAACCCATTTCGCCATAAATACACATAACTAAAAAATTGATGATTAGAAAAGCTGTGATAGGTTTTATATAAAACTTTACCAACATATGTTAGGATTTGACAAAACCTTGTCAGTGGTGTTAAAACAATAATTACCATCAACGAAACACTTACTTATAAAGCTAAATCCTAATCATTTCTCAAAAACAAAAAGATTCTAAGGGCTCGTTTGGTTGAGGTTTGTTGACCCAAAGTAATACAATCATTGCTGACAGAAATTGTTTGATAAGTAAAAGTAATATTATTATTCTTAAATATGTCTACTGTAATGAATCTAAGGTAAGATGGTGGTATTTGATAAAAGTGTGGGACCCTTTTATCTACTATCTCTATCTCACTTATCATTTTATATTTCTCACTCTTTTTTTTATTAGTTATATCGTTTTATAATATATTTGTTTCTCTTACATAAAATCATAATCTAAACCTGAATCCTAATCATAATCCAAATCAAAATCCTAAACCAAACGGGCCCTTAGACTTTTTATAATTGTTTGACTTATAAAGCCAAATTCTAATTGTTTGACTCTTTATAAGAGTAAGGCTTAGATCAAATGATTAACACCAATGTTTTGAAAACCAGGTCTCTGATCGACCCAGTCAAGTCATCGGTTCAACCAGTTTGACTACCGGGTCAACCCGGTCTTCCAAAAAAAATTTTTACAATGATTAGAAAAATAAATATATTTAAATCATGAAATATTCCCATATTATTATGCTTTAAGAATAAGTATAACAAATTTAACAGTAAAAATAATATTACGTCGCAACATATATCAATTAAATGTTTTATTTGTGAAAAGCACAGAAGAAAAGCTAGAAATACCAGACCGGGGTCTATGAGAAACAGGTTGACCCTGGCTCCCACTCACGCACCTCACAAACCCCGGCGGGTCTAACCGGATTTCGTCAAAGTGCTCTCTCCACCCGGTTCTAATTTTATTACTGTTTTACTGTGCGGAATTCCGGTTTGTGAACCGGCCTGGCTCGAACAGGATTTCAAAAATAGGTTATCAACTATTCCTTTTCGGAAGATAAAAGGTCTGGGGCTACGCTCTTAACCCCTTGCAGACCGTAGGTCCTTTTCTACCTTTCGTAGAATCGAAAGCAACCTCTTTACCTTTGACTAGGCGATTACCCGCGCTTAGCGGCGGAAAACCCTAGCGGCCAATAATTCACGATATGAAATATTGTGGTATGTTTTAAATGTAACGTTCACAATAGGATTGTTTTGGTCAAAATAAAAAAACGATATGTTATGCAATAGTGTGTTGAGATAGAGAAAAATGTGCATGTTGTACCATTCAATAACATATATATGTGACGCAACAACGCCAAGGATATGTTGGTGAATAGTTGGTACTTAGAGATACTCTAGTTTTGCACGGAAATTATTACTTAAACTGAGATGTAAAAACAGTGCACAAAATTATTACTTAAACTGAAATTTAAAAACAACCCAAGACATGATCACCACAGCCAAAGCTTAATAGCAAAAAATAGATGAAAACCCAAACATGTATGTCTAACACATGTGAAAGAGAGGTATCATCACTGGGTCAAGAGGATTCAATATCTGTTTCATGTCTGGAACTAACTCAATAAGCTTGAATCGAACCCATTTGTCATCAAAGAAGTGACACTGTGCACCAATTTGCCTCCAAGGAGCTTTGATGTTTACGTGGTTCTTGCTCTTTGGTCTATCTCTGTGGAAGAGAAAGTCCACATCCACAGAAAAGTCTCGATGTTGAAAACGCAAAATTGCATTGTGATAGCGGAACATTTTGTTGGGCTTAACAAACTATGAAGGTATTGTCTGTATTAAAAAACAAATGAACGATTAAAAAACGTTTACGTAACACGTCATAATAAAACTTACATTATAATTACGTGAAAAATACATCAAAGGCTTACCAAACGATTTTTGTCAGTCACATATGCCAGAATCGGTGCATAAAAAGTCTTCTTCTCATCATCATGTTGGTCATTGTGGTCTTCCCATTCACAAATATGTTTCATCCTTGGATCTACATTCACTAGGAGAACAGGTGACGGACGTTTGGGGAATATGCACTAAACGACAAAATAGATCCTACGTGGCACCAATTCTCGTAGAAAATTTTGGTCAAAGTATTCTGAACTTTTCCCCGGCGACATGTCGCCGGGGATAAGGCAGTTAAAATTTAACCAAATATTTCTACGTAAAACG
>BQNB010100267.1:0-24737 GCA_026074375.1 Tanacetum coccineum | reverse complement strand
AAACAAACTATATTCATATTGTTTGATTTCTGATAACTCAAATGGCTCTACCTCCAAATCGATCAAGGTTAGAATTTTGCGTGTGTCATAGATACACTCAATATAGTTTCAACCTAGAAGGTATTCAAGACATTATCTATTTACGGATTGGGATGAATCCCATAATGTCTTGATTAAAGTTCTAAAATTTGTTAAAATCTTATGAAGCATATTATTAACAAGCTAGAGATGAGAACTTAAAATGTGTTTTGTGTTGTCCCAATTAAGAACAATTTATTGTTGCTTAAATACTTAGTATTTAGAGAAGTATCTCTTCTTACAAAAGTAAGTGGGAGCATCTATAGATCTTGAAGATATTCAAGAACAAAATACATAACCTTCTGAATTCACTTGTTGATGTCATACTAAGGTTAAACATGAAAATGTCAAACCAAAGTATAATGTAAGTCTCATTCATAAATCCGCAAGGATGCCTCATCAATAGAGTGATATAATAATATCAATGCTGAGGAATATAAGTTAGAGGGTCATTGTAAACCTGCTAACTAATAAGATGAATTATCACATCTTAGATGTGATAAATATCTTAGAAAAAGGAATGATAAGATGCAGTCCTTAAAAGACAAATCAATGTTATCAAATTGATTGTTCTTTGACCAAAAAGTAAACCTGTGAGGTTAGATTGAGTTTCTGTATACATGTTAATGCCTGACTGATGACAAGAGTTTTTAATCTTATTCAAGCAATTGACTATGATTAAATCTTTCTTTTCTACACGCATTAATTAAGTAAAGATAACTAATTGTCATACAGGTTTTCTTGACATATGGCGAATTAAGGATCATAACTCTTTTCTTAATGATTACCTTGCGAGGACGATATGTAATCAAAAGGGTTATGAGTCTATATTCGTAATATGACAATTAAGTTTTATAACTCTTTTCTTTATGATTACCTTTTGCGAGGACGGTGTGTAATCAAAAGGGGTTATGAGTTTAAAATAATCTTTATAAAGTATACAAGATAAAAGAGTCCAAGTGTGGATTAGATCATGCATCTAGGAGCCAAGATCTTAAGTTTAATTACAATATGGTTTCTGATTAAATTAAGATAACTCCTGAGTATAACTGACATCAAGTGGGAGCACTATGTTTTTCCTTAAAATTCATATGTTGTGTAACATATTGAAAGCATCATTCCATCAAAGCTAGATGTTAATCCTTGAGATTGGAATGAAACTTCACTTGGGATTTTAGGATAAAACAAACGACATTGGAATAAATGTTTATTAAGATAAACGTATGCGGAAATAAAGTCCAACACAATGCAATATATCATTGAAGCAAGTCTTAAATGGTATATTTCACTTGATATAATTTGTTACATGGATGGAGACCTTGTGTTTTTAAACTAAGGATTCATTATGTATATATATTATTTTGTGTATGAGACTGGTTGTTACTTTTGCATGAGAGCAAGATGAGATAACAACAACAGTATCTAATTGAGAGAATTTAGATGACTGTTAAATACAAATGTTTACGAATTATATAAGGCATTGTGTTGTTTGTGTACACACGATGCTAGAGAATAATCAATTCTAGTTGAAGAAGGATTTCATCATTTATGATAAATCTGCAAACTAGATATGCTCACTTAAGAGCATTGTTGCATTACACATTAAAAGAATAAGAATACTTTACATTTTAAGAAACTGTAAAGATGACTGTCTGAGATAGGTATGTTGTTGAATTCAAATACTCTATAAAAGGTACTATTACCTTGTCCATACTATGACTCTTACAATAGTATGCACATGAAAAATAAGACACTCATCTTATTATTCAAATCTTTCACAACCATGTGATATACATTTCTTGCGCAGATTGATACATCTTATAAATAATTTTTTCAAGTTCTTTATTTTGTTTTTCCAAAACAATTTCCTTTTCAATGTATTTAGACTCTTTCTCTTTAGCTTCTGTTTTGAAAACAGTTAGAGTTTTGGATAAAGATTCCTTTTCTGTGACATTGTTAGAAAGAGTTTCTTTAAGTGTATTGATCTTCTGCTGTAAAGCCGCAAACTTTTCATTTCTCTTTAGAATTGCGTCATCCATTTGAGAAGCTATTAACTTTTCACGGTTGTTTAAATCAGCATTAATTCTTTGCTCAAAAATGGTGACACGTTCTTTATATCTCTCAAGCTCAGCGGTTAATGATTCAGTTACCATTTTATTTGTCTGATTTTCCTTATCTAAATTGGCTACTTGATTAGTCATTTGTTAGACCAAAGATAGAACCAATAAACCATTAGGTGTAGAAGAATTAGTATCCTGAATACCCCCATCTTGTTTCTCTTGCAGATATTGAGAGTAAGGAATGATATTGCTATCACTGTTTATCTCATTATCTGGAAAATTGACAATATGTGTGTGTTGAGAATACGTCATCTTTTGCACATTCTGATTAACTATATCATTTGGATAAGAATCAGTATATGGTACCTCAGAGAGGATATCAGGATCATAGCTTGACAGATTAGCCATGAGAACCGCTTTAGCTGAGGACAAATCATCACAGTCCGAGTCATGAGTATCCAAATCTTCAGTCTGGAAAGCAGAGTTCTGAGGGATTGTCTGCTGAGCAAATGAAGCTTCATTAATTTCGAGGTCTACTAAAAATGCAAGTTGCTCTTCATCCAAAATCTGACCCGCTTCCTGGGCTTCAGCTAACATCAATTTCTCCTTAAACCATGTTGTATTCCTTGGCCTCTTTGGCTGAGTACACTGTCTCGCCGTATTCCCTTCACCTTGACAATTATAACACTTCATAACTCTTGGTTGGCCAGCTGCATAATTTCCCTTTGAAGTAGTAGCATTTCCTCTGTTTCCAGTTCCAACATAACTTTGAGATTGTCTTCCTTAAATCTGCTGAACGGTTACTCTGCCATCTTGAATGGTTTCCTGATTGCATGGATTGGAAGACATTCTGAGTTGATTGTTTGATTGTAGAAACTTAAAGGCCATAGCAGACAGAAATGCCATTACTTTGTTGATACATTCAATTAGATCTTCTCCTTGTTGAAACATAGGAACAGCAAGAGTAGAGTCTATTTGAGGAAATTTAGCTTAAGGTTGTGGTGTTACTGAAGGTGATAAAAATAATTGAGGAGAAACTAGTTGTTGTTGTGGATAGACTGGAGTATGATGTTGTTGTTGATGATGAACAAGTGCAGCATAAGTTGGTGTGAATTGTTGAGGAGGTAGATACATTGGAGAACCTGAATGTTGTGGAAACTAAGAGGGATTGTATAAAGTCTAAGAGTTAGAAACCAATGCAAGAGGATCCGGATATCTTTCACGTATGATACATACTTCCTGAGCATGTCTTTCATGTTGACTAAGGTATGCATACGACTGATCATAGTTGGTGGTATACAAACTCCTAGCTAGCTTCACATCTGTGACAAACTTGCTCCATTCCGATGGAAGAGCATTCAGAAACTTGGTATTGACTTGAACTTGTTGCATAGTCATCCTAATAGTATGCATGTCATTGATCAGCTGAGAGAATCTCTAGTAGTACTCATATATTGTCTCACCTTGAACATAAGTAAACTTGTCAAACAAATTATACAATCTGCATTCACGTTCTTGGTATGAGAGTTTAGTGCCATTCATCAGAAGCTTAACCTTATCTCATATATCCTTAGCTGCCTCTTGATTATTAACAAGTGCATACACATATGGAGGAAGACCATGAAGAAGGATGTTTGTTTCTTGGACATCACAATCATCTTGAAGCTGTTGTGCTTCGGTAAGTTCAGAATACTTCTTAGTGCGAATTTGTCCATTTTCTTCAATAGTTGGATAAACCAATGAAACAATGTCAATTGAATCAAGCATCATCCTACCATGTTTCTTTCCTTTGATGAATAAACGTATACGACTTGCCCATGAATCATACATTAATTTTCAAGCATTGGAGGACGGTTCTCAGCTCCAGCAACAATGATGTGTTCTGCTAAAGTAGTCATTTTGTCTTAATTTAAAAGAGAATTGATTAAGAATTGATTGAACAGTGATAAAGGAGGATTGTGTTAAGAGTTATTGTTTTCGTTGATTAAGATTAGTGTTCCACGGGATTTTACAAATCTTCACTAAAACCGAGAAATCCAAATATGCACGGGATTTTACAAAGCAAGACAAATCGTAAAAAATTGAAATGTTTTGCTGAAATCTAATGTTTCGCTTGAATTGTAATGTTTCGCTTTACTTGTAGTGTTTCGCTTGATATGTAATATTTTGCTTGATATGTAATGTTTCGCTTGGAATATGACGATGTAATGTTTCGCTTGAAATATGAAAATTGGACAGAGTTTCATCTTACACAACTACGTATTTCGCTTGAACTAACAACCTGTCATAAATCGCTTACTAACATATTTCGCTTGAGAACATATTTTGCTTGAACATATTTCGCTTGACCTAAGAAAAATTAAGCAGAGTTTCGTTTCCTAGAAATGACATAAATCGCTTGAGGTCAACCTGTCATATTTCGCTACACAACATATTTTGCTTACACATTTCTCTTACATACATATTTCGCTAGCATCAAACATATTTCACTTCCTTCATAAACATATTTCGCTAGCTTCAAATAAAAACGTACTTTTTCAAAACGTACTTTTTCAAAACGTACTTTTTCAAAAAAAAAACCAAAAACTCATCCTTTTGACGTTTTATCTTCAATTTTTTTGCACAACTAGTTATCTTAGGCCTAGATATTGCTTAAAAACACAAACTTTAACACTTTTAAACACAAAAATCCGGGTTTGTATTTGAAGCACACGAAACCAATAAAATAACCAAAACTAGTTATCTAAACATGATATAAACGCACACAAGCTCACGATATCACCCCATGACGACTGATACCAATTGTAAAAGTATCAAATCCCTTAAACAACTAAAACAAGAAAGGAGGTTTAAAGAGAGAAAGTGGGTTGTAGCACTTAGATAGAGAAAGAAAAAGGAAAATGTATTATGTGAATAACTAAATGAACAACCAACTCTCTCCAAGGCATGGAGAGGAATATTTATACCTTGCATAGGCCGGTCAACATAAGGATGTCTTATGTTGACTTGGTTAGCTTGGTAAGTTTCTAAATATTACACTATGAGCTATTCTATTACAACTTTGGAAGTGACCAAGTCTTTTCTCGATTTCTAACATAGTGCAACTTTTTGAAGGTACAATGCTAGTAATCTGATAATGGATAAGTACTTTTTACATCTAAAAAGAAAACTAACACAAGCTGACTCGTTTTGAACCCTGATTGTAAAAAGCGAGTTTTACCCATTAACCCAGCCATTTTCTACGCTTAAAAATTAAAAATAATACAAAATCAATCTTAAATTCTTGAGTGAAATATGAGATTACTTTATCATTAAAAAAGATGTATTCATATAAAATAAATTAAAATTAGGCAAAGTAGTTTCAGAAGTACCTTCTCAAGTTTAAAACCTTGGTGAAATTTTGAACAGATGTACTCGCAGATGGCCAAATGAATGTAAGCTTTTAAAGAAGTATTCATTTGCAGTTTTCTGTCAGTTTGTAGATTCGCCAAAGCAGCGACCTCAAGCTTTCTGGAAGCCAATCTACCTTCTTTAAGCCAATCTACAACCATTGGCTCCATACTATATGATGGTTGTAGATACCAACGATCCTATATGATGTAACCCCATCATACAAAAGTAATCAGTTAGATATAGGTAACTGTCCCACCCTTGTTGTCCACCTTAACTTTTTACCTCGCCCAAAACAATTTCTAAACCATTAATTGTTTGCCAAAAGGTAAATTTTGGGTGTTTTAGCCTAGTGGACAATCAATGTGGGACAAAGATAAGATAAACTTATAAAAAACGCAAAATATGAAATTCAAACCTCCGTGAACCTAGTTCTATGATTAGCCAACCCAGAATCGTCCAAGTTTGGTAGATCAGAATAAGCCCTATTTTGATTTGGAGCCAATGGTTGGTTGACAGTGAAGGATGGAGATAAATTATGTGAGGCGGCTGTATGTTGATAAGATGTAATTAGGGTTGTGACAAAAGTATTCATATTTTTATTTTTATTTTAATTTTTGGGTAAAATATATTTTCGTTTTGGGGGGAGATTTGTCAAAATATCAAAATTTTAGGGTAAAGTTGATTTTAGAATTTGCGGGAAACTAACATTTGGTTTTAGAGGGATAATTTTTTTGTTGTTTGGTACAAAGTAGTTGTTATTTTGGCTATCTTCATTTAGAAACAAAAAGTCTCTTATTATTATTAAAAATAAGATTTACATGGTGGTGGAAGTCAAATAGGCATCAAGTTGCGCCACTAATCCTTTTTAATTGCAAAGCCAATACGTTTAAAACCCACATTCGTGGATCTAGGTGTCATAACATTGATGTGCGTAACCCGTTGAACTCGTCTGAGTAGCTCCACCGCCTCAGGTGCAAGGAAACCAAAGGTATCAAACGTGAAAGGAATAAACACGTGTTGATTTTCAATGCATTCTTTTTTGTGTTTTGTCACTTTACACGAGGCAGCTTTCAAAGCAGTCTGGCCCGTTATAAAACCACGACTACTTAACCCCACGAGAGGAGAAACCTCCGTCAGATCCACCCACGCATGTTTTCCTCCATCCCATCCAAAAGTATATGTAATACACTAAAAATATACGCCATACCTTTATTTTCAAGACGCCAATGTTATAAGGTATGACACAAACCTGTGAGTTTCCTCGTTTGACTAGATATCATATGAATCAGTTCGACCCGTCACTTAATCAGTTAATAACATCATTTGACTAGATATTAAACGAATCATGAGCTTTATTAAACTCCCTTTACACCGTTACTCATCAATTAGACGTGCCGCTTAATGATTGAATTTCTTCCATTTGACTATTGACACTACTTTCGTTTTGGAGTCAAATCTGAAATATCAACTCTACCGTCACAGGTCAAGTCAACTAAGAAATTAGTTTTTCATTCATGATCGGGTAGCTTCATAAATATGATTATATCTCTATCGAAGGTTACATGAAGAGACATGAACAAAGAACAATGATTAAGTTATTAAAAGTTAATAAAACATAGATCGAGAAAGAGTCAAGCGAAGAAACAAAGAACATATGAAGAATTAATGATAACAAGTTATATGTTGACATAGTTACACCGTTTTGGTTATAATTTCTTCATACGAACTGCGCTTTTGATGACTGAATAAGCCATGAAACCATGAGAGAGAGATCTACGACTTTTGTTTTGGAGTCGAATCTAAAATTTCAACCCATACCGTCACAAGTCAAGTCAACTAAGAATTTAGTTTTTGACGCAAGTTAAACATTCATGACGCGCATAGCTACATAAATTTGATTATATCTCTATCGGACATAATCGTTTTCTTTTGTTTTTTTGATATAGTTACACGTTCACGCATATACACGTATACGTACATACAAAACATCTATAGATACAATGAATATCATAAACGGACATGCGGAACATACACGTGGACATATCCATACATATACAATGGTTTGTTCCGCATTAAGGTTATACCTAAACTTACATATACACTTGCGATACTCACATAAATAGTTACGTTAATAAAAAACATATAATATGAAACTAAAAACACATATGAAGACATACTAAGTCATGTCGGATTGTTTAAGTATACAAAAACGTAAAAACGATCATTTTTGTGGGAAATCCGTGGGTATTTACGCACGTATTTCCTACGGATTTATCATATTGATAGGTAATCTATTGGAAATTACCCATGACTTTCCCACATACATAATCGTTTTCTTATACTTTTTTTGATATAGTTACACGTTACGCATATCCACGTATACCTACGTACAAAATATCTATAGATACAATGAATGTCATAAACGGACATAAGGAACATACACGTGTACATATCCACAAATATATAACGGTTTGTTTCACACTAAGGTTACACATACACTCGCGATACTCACATAAATAGTTACGTTAATAAACAAAAACATATAATATGAAACTAAAAACACATATGAAGACATACTAAGTCATGTAGGAATGTGTAAGTATATAAAGACTTAAAAACCATCATTTTTGTGGGAAATCCGTGGGTATTTACACACGTATTTCCCACGGGTTTATCATATTGGTAGGTAATCTATGGAAAATTACCCACGACTTTCCCATAGACATAATCGTTTTCTTTTACTTTTTGATATAGTTACGTGTTCACGCATATACACGTCTGTATACCTACATACAAAACATCTATAGATACAATGAATGTCATAAACGGACATGCGGAACATACACGTGTACATATCCACACATATATAATGGTTTGTTCCACATAAAGGTTATACACAAACTTACTCATACACTTGCGACACTCACATAAATAGTTACGAATAAACAAAAACATATAATATGAAACTAAAAACACATATAAAGACATACTAAGTCATGTCGGAATGTGTAAGCATACAAAAACATAAAAACGTTCATTTTTGTGGAAAATTTGTGGGTATTTACACACTTATTTCCCACGGATTTATCATATTGGTAGGTAATCTATAAGAAATAACCCACGACTTTCCCACAGACATAATCGTTTTCTTTTACTTTTTTGATATAGTTACGCATTTACGCATATACACGTCCGTATACCTACATACAAAACATCTATAGATACAATGAATGTCATAAACAGACATGCAGAACATACATGTGTACATATCCACACATATACAATGGTTTGTTCCACATAAAGGTTATACACAAACTTACACATACACTTGCGATACTCCCATAAATAGTTACGTTAATAAACAAAAACATATAATATGAAACTAAAAACCCATATGAAGACATACTAAGTCATGTCGGAATGTGTAAGTATATAAAAACGTAAAAATGATCATTTTTGTAAGAAATCCGTGGGTATTTACACACGTATTTCTCATGGATTTATCATATTGGTAGGTAATCTGTGAAAAATTACCCATGGTTTTTCCACAGACATAATCATAATCGTTTTCTTTTACTTTTTTGATATAGTTACACGTTCACGCATATACACGTCCGTATACCTACATAAAAAACATCTATAGATACAATTAATATCATAAACGCACATGCGGAACATACATGTGTAAATATTCACATGTATACATAGTTTGTTCCACAAAACATAAATGCACTAGTTTTGTGTGAAATTCATGGGTATTTACCCACATATTTTCCACGGTTAACACAAAAGCAACATTTGTAGGTAATACATGGCTGCTTACCCATGGATTTTCCACGGACGATTACAATAGTTATTTTGTCAAATAATACCGTATGAAATCCGTGATTAATATAGATAAAATTTGCCACATAATTTTGACCGTGGCTAATATGTGTTAAATTTACCACAATTTTCCCACGGATGTCAATAGTGTGAATATTGTCGCAAATCTGTGGGAAATTTGCGAAGGATTTCACACGAAAACTTAGTCAACAATTTAGTGGGTAAATAGTGGAAAATCCGTGAGAAATTTATGACATATTTCCCACCGAAATTTAGTCAATAATTTGGTGTGTAACTTGTGGGTATTCCATGTGAAATTCCACACTGTATTTTTTCCGTGAGAAAAATCTGTGGGTAAAAGCAGTTTGTGTAGTAGTGATATACAAACAAGGCTCTAACATACTTATTAATTTAGAGCAACTAAATAAGTACATAAGAATCACAAAGATATTCTAATTAAATACATAGATACATAATATACATCTATGGAGTCCATGCTTATCTTAACAGAAATGATTTATAGAAAAAGAAGACATAGAATGTTAATAAACTACCAAAATAAATCAGCAACAATCCCTTTATAAATTATAAAATCATTCAAGATTGATTAATTCGAAGCTAAAAACTCATTGAAAGCCAATGATCGAGGTAGATTAAACTACTCTTTTTTACTGCAACTAAGGTACGTTTGTAATACATGTTCTTTAACTTCTGTTGCATTATATATATTATAAACACACTCTATATTATCATAAAAACCGAACATGCCATGAGAAGAATAGATTTTCCAGCTTGATTTGAAGATAAAATTGATTTGTAGATGAAAAATTGGCTTTGATAACATAACTTTGAAGGGCTACTAGAAGTAGGTACTTCATGACATGCAAAAAACTATTGGATCTTAATCACTTGTGTATATAACATGTACATGTATTTTATATATACAAATTTATCTAATTACAAAATACTAGGTTTATTGCTTGTGTTATGTAATTATTTTTGGGCTCTGTTAACTACGGAGTATAATTCTTAGGACAATGGTTAAGAGGTCATCTTGTATTACAATTTGTTGTCCGCTCTGCTAGTTATGGTTATCTAGTAAATATATGAATTCTTTAGTTATTTGTAGCGTTAAAGTCGGTTTTTTATTTTCAAATAAAGAGCGAAAATGTCCTTTTTAAGAGTCATCAGGGGAGGGACGATATGTCATCTCTAAAAGCTTTGTCACCAATATCCGGTTTGTAACAATTTAGAAACGACGAGTTAGGCTTTTAGCGAGAATTAATGAGACCCACTGTTGGAATTAGTGTCCAAGTTCATAACTAATTGGTAAGACTATCGTCAAAAGTAGAGTCCTTTTTTGGTCGCCCTCAGTGAACCGTAAAAGAGAAAAGGTTTCGAAGAATAGGTTACGGCGTAACCACTTTTAGTGTTAAGCCATAACAAGGCGCGGGATGTTTTTGGGGAATGTCCCACATCGCCCCAAGGAGACAACCAAACCCCATCCTTTTGGATATAAATAGAGGGGCAAGCCTAGGTCTTCATCAATCAATTCTAACTATCTATTTTTCACTACTTGTAAGAGTCTTTCGTATTGACGGGACCCTAGGAGTTCGAATAATAGTTTCTCTTGGTTCGTGGGTGTGAGCCATTAGAGGTACTCTCGTTTGGGTACTCGCCTCCAAGTTTGACCAAGGTGGTCCGCGTGTGAGAAATTTGATTTTCTCAAAGGTTAGTATTTTCCTTTTATTTATTTATTTATTATTAATTTATTTTCTTTTAAGTTGCTTTTAGTTAATTAGGTTTAGATCCTGTCCGCGTATATGCCGGACATGCTAGTAGTCCGAATGGGCCACATAAAGCCCAAGCGAACCACTCAAGCCCAATAAAATCATTCCAGACTAGAGAATCCAAACCGGTTTTTTAAAAAACCGGTCGAAAAAACCGAAACCGGTTTTTTAAAAAACCGGTTTTTTTTAACCGGTTCGGTTGGCTTGTGATCATAGAATGTTAATATGAATTTACATTTTAGAACCTTATATTTTGAACCTCCTAAAATTTTAAAATGTTTAAAATAGAAGCTAAACTTTAAAACTGTTTAAAAGAAACCTTATACATATTATAATTGCTATATTATATATGTATCATTAAAACTAAATACATCGTTAGTCAATTGGTAAATCGGCTCACCCATAATGAACAAACTATAAGAGAAGTTTAAGGCAGGTCGTTTTGCTTCCCTAAAGAAGTCGAGTTTTTAATATGCTTCGCGCTGACCCGCTTCTCCGCTTCTTTGTACATTTGATGGAGCTACCGAGAACTTTTGATAGGATGATGTCTATATTAAAAGTATTAATATAAAAAAACTAAAACAAAATTCCCGTTTTAGTTATAGAAAATGTGAATAGTATGTTAACCCATGAAAATCGCACATCTCTCATATGGGCTATTAACGGAGCGGGGCTTTTTCGCGCGTGTGGTTTACCGGCACATTAATATGAGAACATAAGTGAGAGGTGATGTGAAACTCGCGATTCTCGAGCCGGGGACCACACGGAGTTTTGCATGGTTAAATTCACAATCTTATTCATGATCCTCGGCAACCCAGTCATGAATAGTAGATAAGCATATCCGAGATTAACATGCCATTGATCAGAATCAATGAATCTCAAAAGAACTAGGAATTTCATAGAGAATGAAATTGACAAAGACATTGTCTACCTAAAATAAATTTGTGATGTGATTACGGCAACCCTTTTCATAAACAAATCTAAAATATGGATCCTAGCCTTAATTTAAAATTGGGTAATTAATTAAGGAATATTCATGCTAACTAAAATTATTTTATCTTGAAGATGTCTTCTGAAAATGGTGTCAATACTCCAGCTCCCAATCCCTCACCCAACTCAAGCTTCTCTTTACTCTCAGTTCTTGGGAGGGAAAGACTCACCGGTCCAAATTATATGGACTGGATGCGAAACCTTAGGTTTACCCTAAGGTACGAGAACAAAGAGTATGTTCTCGATGAGCAAATTCCCATAATTGATAATGATTCAACCCAAGAAGAGATTGAAGCTCACCAAAAGCACTATGATGATGCAAACAAAGTGTCATACATCATGACAGTATCTATGTGCCTAAAAGTAAAAGACTTTTGAAAACACTTGGGCTTATGAAATGAACCAACAGCTGAAAGAGATGTTTCAGGCAAAGGCAAGCAAGGAACGCCTTGATGTTGTGAAATCTCTCATGGCTTGCAAACCAAAACCTGGAGCCTCTATATGTGCTTTCGTCTTAGAGATGAAAGGGTACTTTGACAGGTTGGAATCTCTGAACATGGCGTTTGATGTTGAGTTTTCTATAAACATGATCCTATCAGGTCTGCCAGTAATTACATCTGTTTATGCCTATCGTTTCAAATAAACGGGATAAGAGGATCTCAATAATGGAACTCCATAGCTTGTTGCAAACCGTTGATCAAGGGATTAATAAAATTAATGTGCCCTCTACTTCAGCAGCTCATGTGTTGACTGTTGGTCACAATGCAAAGAAAAGAAAGACTTCTCATTCCAACTGGAAAGGAAAGGCCGTATAGTTCCTTCGCTTACCGCCTAAGATGAAAGTCTGATCGTGGGTCTAAGAGAAAGGCTGAATCTAAGATTGCACCTACAAGCGATCCAAAGGAAGCAGTGTGCTTCTACTGCAACACAAAGGGGCATTGGAAGCGTAGCTGCCCAAAATATCTAAAGGACCTCAAAGACGGAAAAGTCAAAAAGGGTAGTCACTCAGGTATGTTTATGATCGAACTCCACAATACTACAACTTCGGATTCGTGGGTCCTGGATACAGGGTGTGGTACTCACATTTGCACTGTTTTGCAGGGTCTAAAGGAAAGTAGGAGGTTGAAGCATGGAGAGCTCAACTTAGTCATGGGAAACAGGAAAATCACGCCTGTGACAAGGATTGGAAAGTACGAGCTCATGCTGAAGTCTGGAGTTAGGATAGATTTAAATAATTGTTGTTATTCGTCAGAAATGACAAAAAACATTTTTTTTCATTTCATGCTTTGTTATAAATTTTCATTTGATAATGAGAATGAAGATATTTTGGTTTATTCAAATGGTTGTTTTATGTTTAAAGCTTCTCCTTGCAAAGGCATATATGAAACTGTTGAATGTATTAGTCATAATGGCAATGTGATTTTAAATGTTGGTTCGTCTAATGAGCTTGATAAATCAAAATTGTGGCATTCCCGTCTTGGGCACATAAACAAGAAACGCATCGCCCAACTCCAAAAGGATGGAGTGTTGGAATCATTCGACTTCAAATCGGATGATGTATGCGAGTCTTGCTTATTGGGCAAGATGACTAAATCACCATTAATAGGATCATGTGAAAGAGGTAAAGGATTATTGGACTTAGTATACACAGATGTGTGTGGACCATTCGATCAGTCCGCAAAGATGGAAAATGCTCCTACGATTAAGCGGTTTACGGATGATTTTAGCTTGATTATCTTGGATATGTTGTTATCTGATTAAAACATAAGTAGGATACTTTTGAAATGGTTCAAATAGGTATCAATACATAAGTATAGAACACAATTTGGCAGAAAGATAAATGGTGCTCTGATCCGATAGGGGAGGAGATAAGGATGAGTACTTTAGGTATCGAGTTTTTCGATCATCTTAAAATCTGTGGTATAGTTTCACAGTTATATCCTAACTAGGAACACAAAAATGAATGGTGTTGCTGAGTGGAGAAATAGACTTTGTTAGTCATGGATCTTCGATCTATGATGTGTTGCAGCAACACTTCCAATACAGTTTGTTGGGGTTTACGCATTAGGAAACAGCCGCACCATATCTTAAACTCTGGAACCCATTAGAAGGTTTCGAAGACACTTTTGAGATGTGGAAGGGAACGTGCCTTCTACTTTGGGCACATCAAAATCTAGGGTTGTGAGGTTTTCGTTAGACGAGAAGCTCAAGACAAACTAGAAGCCAGATCTGAAAAGTGTCTTTTTGTCGGTTATCCGGAAGAGTCATTTGGATATTTGTTTTACAGACCCAAGGATAATGTGGTGTTTGTAGCTCGAAGAGGAACGTTCCTCGAGAGAGAAATGATATCTAAAGAGGACAGTGGGAGTAAAATAGACCTTGAAGAAATTCAAGAGTCTGTTTGTCAATTGATGACCTATAGTAAACCACTGATTACTCAATAAGAGGTGGTGACACCTGTTGAACCTGATGATATATCCTTACCCATTCGCAGAACAAGTAGTAGAGTAAGCAAGCCTTCTCAGGATCCTCAGTTCTACTATGGTTTCCATATTGAAGAGGACAAGATTAGTGATAGTACACTAATTGATTTGAATGAGCCTGCTAACTACAAGGAAGCGATGGCATGCCCTGAGGCTGCTAAGTGGAAGGAAGCTATGAAAAGCGAGATCCAGTCTATGTATGACAACCAAGTTTGGAATTTGGTTGACACTACACCCGGTCTTAAGATAGTGGGATGTAAGTGGATCTTCAAAAAGAAGACAGACATGGATGGGAAGGTACACACTTATAAAGCTAGGTTGGTTGCGAAGGGTTATACTCAAACCCACGGGATTGATTATGAGGAAACCTTCTCACCAGTAGCTAAAATAAAGTCAATTAGGATAATGCTTGCCATAGCTGCGTTTCATGATTATGAAATATGGCAGATGGATGTCAAGACCGCTTTCCTTAACGGAAAACTGACAGAGGATGTGTTTATGGCACAACCAGAAGGTTTTGAAAATGCAAAGTATCCTAAAAGAGTGTGCAAGCTTCAAAAGGCCATTTATGGACTTAAACAGGCTTCTCGTAGCTGGAATCTATGCTTCCATGAGAAAGTCACACAGTTTGGATTTTCTAGAAGCGAAGATGAGTCCTGTATATATATCAAAGTCAGTGGGAGTGTTGTAGTCTTCCTGGTATTATATGTGGATGATATACTACTCATAGGAAATGATATCCCAACGTTACAAAGTGTAAAAGAATGGTTGGGGAAATGTTTCGCTATGAAAGATTTGGGAGATGCAGTATATGTCCTTGGTATAAAGATTTATATAGATAGGACAAAACGTCTTATAGGACTTAGTCAGGACACGTACTTAGATAAAATTTTGAAAAGATTCAAAATGGAGAATTCTAAGAAAGGGAATCTACCCTTACATCATGGCATAAAGATTAGCAGTGATCTATGTCCAAAAACTGATGATGAACTGGACAAAATAAGTTGAGTCCCATATGATTCGGCTATAGGATCGATCATGTATACCATGACATGTACAAGGCCTGATGTCTCCTTTGCTTTGAGTATGGTGAGTCGACATCAACAGAATCCTGGCGATGGTCATTGGACAGCTGTAAAGAACATTCTTAAGTATTTAAGAAATACTATAAGTGACGAGGTTCTTGGTTTATGGGAGGAGGAAAATGACTAAGAGTGAATGGTTATTGTGATTAAGTTGGCAACAAAACAAAGGGGAATATTGGAAAAATGAGTAAGTCACAGTTAGTTAGGTTTATCTCTTACTGAATGTTTGGCGAGCCACCAGGTGACATGGAAAAGTTCAAAGCAAGATACAGTGGCAGACTCTACATGCGAGTCTGAGTATATTGCAGCTTGTGAGGCTTCAAGGAAGCTATCTGGGTGAAGAATTTCATTGGAGATCTTGGAGGCTTGTTTCCAAACTAGTACAAGACACCATTGAAATATTCTGTGATAATGAGAGTGCAGTCGCCTTGACTAAAGAACCCAAAGATCACGGAAAGTCAAAGCATATTGACAGAAAATACCATTTTGTTCAAAGCAAAGTCAAGCACGAAGGACACTGTGATTAGAGAAATGACGTTTTACGATCAAGAAGATAATTCAGCTGGTCTATTCACAAAGGCATTGGCTAAGTCCAAACACGATGAACATGCTTGGAGCATAGGATTAAAAGATAAAATAAAGTTTTAGTTGTTAGTTTGAATTCGAAGCATTATAAACAATGATTGATATTGTAACAGATTTGGTGATTAAATAATGGAGATTTATTTATATGAAAGTATTCTACCATTTACTATTAATTGTCATTGTGTTTCATTTTTGCATGTTTAGAAACCACTTCCTGAGTACTTAGTTTACTCAAACCTCCTTAGTCGTTCATGCTATAAGGAAGTAAGTATTGATTTAAGATTGTCATGGAGTGTTAGTAGATTGTCTATGGAGATTAGACATAGCATAAAGAATGATGCAACACTCATGAGTACTTAATGTAAGTTAAGTATAGGAGAAACCCGCACTTAGGGAGATTACTTATGATAATAGATAAAATGAAGTAATTCTAAGATGTTAATGTTCTTCTATTCTTAACAATAGAGATGCATCGAGATTCTAGTTTTTCAAGTCTGTTATACTTTAGTTTGTTCAAACGCTGAGCGTAAATGCCGGTTATAAAGGATACTCTAGGTATGACATGATTTGGTGACTAGTTCTATGTATGCAAAGTTTAATTTGTTCCTTCGCCTAAAAGGGAAAGCGCTATCAATGTGGTCCATCGATGATTACAATGTTGACTTAAATGTGCTAGGCACCCCCCCCCATAGCCTGACTAAATTGATGTGTTCAATTCAGTAGTCTCATATAGTTAATTATCGCGAAATCGAGAAAGAAAACATAATTAATGTTGAAACCTAGAGATTGATTAAAATCCATGTCTCAGAGTTCACACGATATCAGTAGAACAAAAGAATAGTTGATAGACCCTTATCTAAGGGCTGATCTAAAATGATTTAGAGTTTAGCGTTGCATGGATGGCACCTCATGCTTAGTTGCATCGGATTGGCTGACCTATTATAGTTGATTGAATTATCCAAGTGGGAGGACTGTTGGAATTAGGTCCAGTTCATAACTAATTGGTTAAGACTATCGTCAATGTAGAGTCCTTTTGGGTCGCCCTCAGGAACCGTAAAAGAGAAAAGGTTTTGAAGAATAGGTTACGGCGTTACCACTTTTGGTGTTAAGCCGTAACAAGGCGCGGGATATTTTTGGGGAATGTCCCACATCGCCCCAAGGAGATAACCAAACCCCCTCCTTTCTAGATTAAAAATAGAGGGGCATGACTAGGATCTTCATCATTCAATTTCTAACTATCAAATTTCTCACTCCTTTTAGCTTCTTTTCGTATGTGAAGGGACACTAAGAGTTCGAATAATAGTTATCTGGGTTCGTGGGTGTGAGCCATTGTGAGGTATATCGTTTGGTCTCGTCTCAAAGTTCGTACAATGGGGTCCGCGTGTGAAGAAATATTGATTTTCTCAAAGTTACGTATTTTCTTTTATTTATTTATTTTTTAATTTTATTTTCTTTTAAGTTGCTTTTAGTTAATTGTTCTGATCCTTTAGGGCTTTAGGTCCTTCTAGACTCGAATTAATTATTATTTCCGCTGCGTGTTAATCTAGTTAGGGAATAGAAAACCTAACACCCACTTCGTCTCGCCGTCAAAGATAAAAAATACCTTTTGCGACGACTCGGTCGTTGTTAAAGGTGCCCTAAAAACATGGCTTAGTTAACAACTTTATTAATTAAGCTTATTTAGATAAATTAATAATTTATAAAAAAAGTTATAAAATAAACGAACACATTTAGCGACGACGCTTTTTAGAAACATCTTTTATATTACGTTAGTCAAATACGAAAGTCACAAAGGGTTTTAATTTGAAGCTTTGAAAACTGATTGGAGGCAGCCATTATTTATCATCGTAATTAGGATTAATTTCATATATCACCCCACTTTGAACATTAATTTCATATATACCCAAAATGCAATCCATGAATACATAATGTATAATGTTTTTAAAGCATGTTTGGGTATATATGAAATTTTTATTTTTAAAGAGGGAAAATATGAAATTGGCCCTTTTAATTAATTTTGAGTTGATATATATGCATGCATGTTATAACTTTGTGTATCGTCACTCCTACATGTGATAGAGTTGGTCAGTATTCTAACTATACCTAGTTGATTAATTAGCAGTACATGGTATGAAAATATTTGATGTTCAAAAAAGTATATGATGATTCCTTCAATGCATATATTGAATGTTATGCGTGTTCTTCAGTAAATTTTATTTTTCCACTTACAATTTGTGCCTTGGTTTCCTTTGGTTAGATCTACGAGTTAGATGTAAATGCTTTGGTTACACGTGTATGAGTCAAAACATAATAAATATTAATATCAGATTGAAACCCTAACCTTGATTTTTTTTTTCTCAAGAATTTGTTGACTCGCTATGGGTTTTACTAAGAATGGTCATGAGCAAGTTGCAACTTCTGCCGAGCAGATTGAGAGTGGGAATCGATATCCAGATTCTGTTGAGGATAGGGTTATACATGTGTTTGGTGTTTGTATGATAGCATTTACTTTGGCTGTATTATTTTGGCTGGCTTATAGTGATTTAACTCACGATGGCGTTCCATATTCATTTAAAAAAAAATGTCGTTTTTAAGAATCATATGAAGACCAATGAATATGGAATAAGTTATTATGTACGATCACGTGGGCGGTTTGATAAGAAATATCCTGTTGGAACTCCTGCAAGAGCCGAATTTGAAAAGTATCATGTCATCAAAGATTACATAGAAATGGAACAAAAAAAATGCAAGGAAGAAAAAATCATTATGTAGCCCAAGAATCTTTTCCTGCATGTGACAAGCTTCGAGACATGGGACTAAATCCATTTCCAAAGTTTTAGATTTTTTTTTAACGACATTAACCTAGCTCAATGCTAGGTCGTATCTTTTTTAACATGTTTGATTTTAAATTTCTTTTCCTAGAAACCAACTGTTTGGGTTGCTTATGTTTGGATTATTATACAGTTTATTATTGATTATTGAGTTTTTGAGCATTGCAAATTATGTGACATTTTTTCCAATGTTACATTCTCAAACATGATATTGCATGACATGTTTCATGTTTGAGTACGATACAAAATTACAAATTAACTTTGCATGCACCTTGATATGCAGTTAGGGGTGTGAATCGGATCAGGTCGGGTCGGTGGGTTCGGGTCAATCGGGTTGGGTTAATTCGGGTCAAAGCTCAAAAAAACCATACCCGAACCCGACCTTGTTTAAAACTCGGGTTATTCGGGTTCGCATCAATTCGGGTCGGGTCAATTCGGGTCGGGTCAACCCGAATTTGAGTAAAATGACAAAAAAAAAAATTTTTTTTTCTTTTTTAAATAGAAAATCTATTCATTTATATTGAAAAAATATAAAAAAAACTTTATTCGGGTCAATCGGGTTGACCCGAACGCGAGTTAGCCAAAACATTCCAACCCGAGACCCAACCCTATTTAGAACTCGGGTTAGTCAGGTTGACCCGAATAATATTTTTGACCCGAGTGACCCGACCCGAATAGGCTCGGGTCGGGTTCGGGTCGGGTCGGCTTTTTTGACATCCCTATCTATACTGGGGAGGATTCTCTCAAGTTACTTGTAACTTGATTGATCAAGTTAGACAATTTCCAGCCATTAGGTTTGATCAAATGACCCAAATCAAATGATAATAACCAACTTCTCTTTTAATCTTAACCATTGGATTTAATCCAAAGGCTGGAAATTGTCTAACTTGATCAATCAAGTTACAAGAACTTAAGAGAATCCTCCCCCATCTATATACTCTCTTATAAAACACAGTTTTTTAAAACCATCTAATTAATATTTTCTAATAATAACTTTTAACCTCATGCTGCCACGTGTCCAATTGATTTTCTTTTAAACCCGTTTTTTAATCTGCCGGAGTTTTGTAACCATGTTTCAAATCTTAATAAAGGTAGTCAAGTTTATGATTTTGGACTCTTTTATGTTTTGTACGTTTTTTATTGTGAAAAAATATTGATTTTGGAAAGTATTCGTATCACAAAATCAATGATTTCTTCTTCTAATGATTTCTTAATCTTTGCCGCAAATAAGATATTTGATTGATAACTCAAATTATTTTCATGAAAACAATATCTCTCATCTCACACAAATTCTCAGTTCTCTTTTTTTTCTCATCCACTACCACAATCGGGGTTTTCCCCAGCAACATTTCGGGGCTTTCCCCAGCGTTAATCCCCAGTGAAGATGTGGGTCTCACTCGTTTTTCAGTCAAGCAATTAGTGCCACGGTGGCAAACTTTTCCTCAGCGACATGTCGCTGGGGAAAGTTTTTTTTTAAATTTTAGAATCACGTTTCCCCAGCGACAAGTCGCTGGGGAAAAAATTAATTTTAGAATCATTTTTCCCCAGCGACAAGTCGCTGGGGAATATTTTTTAAAACATTTAGAACAAAGCTTCCCCAGCGACAAGTCGCTGGGGAATGTTTTTTAAAACATTTAGTAACAATTATCCCCGGCGACAAGTCGCTGGGGATAATTTTTATAAAAATTTAGAAACAAAGTTTCCCCAGCGACATGTCGCTGGGGAAAAGTCTGCATTTTTTTTAAAATACAGCCTGCACAGCAGGCGTTTTCCAGATTTTTTCCGGAATTTTTCCGGAAAAAATCTACCAAATAACAAACCTGTATCAAAACCTGTATAGACTCATCACAACTTGTACCAAAACACAAATACAAAGTAAACGGATCAACGCAATACAAATACATCACAACTTGTACCAAAACCAAAAGATAATAAAGCTAAATCGTCCAAAATCCGAATAAGTCTACAAAACGGGGATTCCTAGTCATAAACGGGGCTTACTAACTAATATATAACATAACTAAACGGGGCTTACTAACTAATATATAACATAACTAGGATAGGGAAACAAGTGTTTAAATGTCGCCAAAATCAACATAAAGTAATAATGTAGCATACTAACTAATATATAACATAACTAATCATCACCATCGCCATCCTCATCATCGCCACTCTCCTCGTCATCACCACACCCGCACTCCGCTTACACCCACCCGATCTCAAACTCCTTAACATATCCGAGAAGTACTTGGAGTCGGCATTCTGAAAAGAATCATCACTAAAAGTCTACCTTTCTATGATGCTTTGACTACTTGTCGGGGCGCGGGCATACTTGGCCTGTGATGTGGCCGTGATGGCATACCCGACCCACACGGGAATTGTTGCCCACGAAGCTTCCCCTCTTGTCCAACGCATTGAATCTCAACTCCGTGTACTCGCCCGTAGCCTCACGCCTTTTCATCTCCTCCTATGTCGTGACAAAAACACAAGATAGTAACTATATTAGTCGGGTTGCTACATTATTTCTCGATAATTCATTAAAGTGTGTTTTGAAACAAAAGATCTACATATATGCGGCGGTCCTAAATCCTTAGGGAATACCCTGTCAACAGTTTTAAGTGTGTGTTCGCAGAAGGTGTAATGAGTGAGGGGATTGCTCCTGAGTGTCTGAGGTCTGCTATGTACATACACACGCATATAGATGAAACTAATAAAAAATAAAATCACAACACACCAAAGCGGTATAATCTGTTATATATGTATAATGTGTATGTAAAATAATTATAATGTTTATACCATCTCATATCGAAGGCGAGCCCGCGACCTGGGATCCTGTCGAGATGTGATCCACGCTCTTTTGCCGGTTTAGCGATTTGAGCGGCTCCGGAGCAAGGTTCTTGGGGATCATTCCAAACTTTTAATGTACTTATCCCACTCGGCGCTGTATCTCATCGGGATGTGCCCGTCCATGATCGCCTACCTCCACATCGTAAGTCCCGGTGGTGGGGTCTGCCTTCCAATGCTTGGCCTTGAAAGAAGCCTTGTTGGTATTGTAGGCTTTTTGCAAGTGCATGTTGATGCCTTCGTAGATCTCTGTCCAGCGGGAGGAATCCATGTGCGGCCTGAGGTCAAACAGGGTCCTGCATTCATTTACAACAAACGAAAACAGGAGTTAGAGATATAATTTATATATTTATTTAAAATTTGTTTTGTTTATTTTATATGATATAAATAAATAACGAATTTAGATAAATATACACATTTAAATTAAAATGAACACGATATGCAAATAAACATAAAAGGATAAATGACTCAATCTCAGAATGATAGCCGCCTACGCTCTCGGACCTTCCTCCCAAGAGGGGTAGTACATCGGCACACTCCTAACGAACCCTTCATCCGGTTGGTTGTAATTAGACCAGTGAGCGCATGGGGATCCGAGAGGGTTTAGGGTTTGTTTGTCACCTGCTCAAAACTGATCGGCGGAGGACTTTAGCTTCTGCGATCTCCTTTAGAAAAAGGTTTGGTTCTTCTAATTTTTGTATCATTTGTCGGGGTATTCAGCCTGCCTGCTCCCCTGCCGCCCAAATTGGGTTTTCGTTTACCTTTGCCTGCAAAATCATGTCATTTTTGAGTATCTAAACAAGTTTTTAAAAAAGGTCTTGAGTCATTTGTTTCCCTAAGTCAAACTGCCAAGAAATTTTTGTGTCATCTTTTAGTACAAGAAAAAGCTCTTTTTCAAAAGCAAAAATCAGCATGTTTAATTTGTTTTTAGAAAATGGAATTTTGAATATAAGCTCTTCTTAAGCCCCTTTTAATCTGTTTACACTTTATTTTTCATTTTGAGCTTATTTGACAGCTTATTTTAAGCTGTCAAATTAAGCCCATTTTTTTGGTACATTTCCCCTGGTGCTAGGGGCTTATTTTCAAGCCCACTTCTTTAGCTTATTAGTTAGTGTCCACTCAAGCTATTGGCTTTCATGGAAAGCCAATAAGCTCTTTTATAACCTCCCTTTGTTTCAGACCTTAGGACCCCCTTTTTGTTGCTTAT
Organism: Tanacetum coccineum; assembly: GCA_026074375.1. NCBI lineage: Eukaryota > Viridiplantae > Streptophyta > Magnoliopsida > Asterales > Asteraceae > Tanacetum > Tanacetum coccineum. Next base: position 1,566 of record BQNB010100267.1, on the reverse strand, counting down.
TTTTAAGCCCAAAATGTGTCCCTAGGTTTTCTTTCTTTCAGCATCATAGCTTATAGCTTATTTGAATTTTAGCTTTTCTGTCTGTTTTATCTAGCTTATTTGTATGCATAGGGCTTATTTAGGTTAGGGTAGCTAGTCTCTTTTGCTTAACTTCAGTTTCCTTAGCTTATTAGTTTCTTAAGCTCTTGTTAGCTTTGCTTAAGTCCATGTGCCCTTAAGCTTATTTTTGCATACTGTTTGATTTGATTTAGCCTTTTCCAGCTTATTTAGTTGTTAGATTTTTAATTCATAAGTGCTTATTAGGTTAGGTTAGATAATCCCTTTCAGCTTATTTGTTCAAATGTTAGCTTATTAGTCCAAAAAGCCATAAAGAAAAAGCCATTTTTGCCTTAGCTCAATTTGAGCAAACTGCCAACAAAAAGCCCTCTTTTCAGCTTATTTTTAGCTTTTCTCAAAAAGTTGTAGTAATGAAAAATGATAAGCTTCATGTGCTTATCAAGTTTGGTTAAAAAGTTTTTTTTTTTTAAAGAAGGGAGATAAGAGGAAACCCGGGTGAGCAAGACTCGAACCCGGGTCTCAACCCTCAATACACCCTCCTTTTATAAACTCTCTTACCGTTGTGCCCTTGGGTCTTTTCTGTTAGACCCTTGGGCACCTTGGTATTTAAGGGTGTTTTTGCCCATTTAGCTATAAGCTCTTTCCAGCTTATTTTCAGGCTGTATTCATAAAAGATCATCTCGCGGTTTCATTATTTTTTCTTAGGATAGTTTTAGGGTTAAAGTAATTTTAGTAATTTTTGCGAAAATTTTTTAAATCTAGTATTAGTATTTTTTTAATTTTAATTTCGTTATTTAAATGTTTTAAAAATCATTAATATACAAAATTATCAAAAAATATTTTCTTTTTTAGGAATATTTTCTTTTGGTTATATTTTAGTAGGAAGGAAAAAATAAGAAAACTTTCGTAGGCGTTTAATCTTTGCAAACTTTTGATTTTAAAGAAAGGGTATCTCGGGTACGGATCTTGACTTGACTCGTTTTTGGGTCAAACGACCTCCGTTTTCAGTCTAGTTTTTTTTAACTTCGTTATTTGTCATTTAGAATCTATTTTATCTTTTAAATTTGTTTTAGGGTTTAATTTGCAAAATTTAGGTTTTTAACCCTCGTTTTTCGTGCCCGTTTTAGGATTTAAGTCATTTAGCTTTCATTTTCAGGTTTTTCTCAATCGTTTTTGCTTGTTATTGATTAATTTAGCTTTCTACTCTCCCAAATCATTAATCTCATTTAAACTCCAATTTCCCAACTGTATCGATTCTCCAGCACAGCCTCGTTGGGGATAAACGACATCGGTTTCATTGATTGTTTCTAGATTATACTTACTATATATTTTATTATATATATTATATATATAATTTAGAACTTCAATCAATTCTCTTTTTACAAGTTTTTTTAAATTCCGAAAAAAGTTATATAAGTGCAAAAATATTAAATTTCACTTGAAATTCTGTTTGAAGCACCCTGGGGACAAGCGTTGCAGGTGTATTTAGAGGATACATAGTCAGCGCTT
>BQNB010100266.1:3563-24738 GCA_026074375.1 Tanacetum coccineum | reverse complement strand
GTGTAGCTTATTCTTGTTGTTAGCTTATAAGCTTTTTAAAGTGCTTATTTGTTTGTGCTTTTCACTTTTTATGATTTAACCTTGCATGTTTAGTAGTTGTTTTTTAAATTTAGTGCTTAATTCAGTAATTAAAAGTGTTAAACCCGTTTTTAAAATTATAAAGGGGTGTTTGGGATAAGCCCAAAATGGGTCAAAACAGGAATGTTATGGGTTGTGGCCATTTGGCCAAAATTGGTTATCATTCTTAAGCTTATTTAAGTCTGTTTTCCAAAATCTTTAAGTTCAAAAACTGTTTTTCAAGTTTTCTAAGTTGTTTATTAAAACTGTTGGTTTTAAGAGAAGCCCAAAGTGCTTATTTGGATAAGCCCTTGTAAACCTGAGTTAAGGCTTCAAATTAGTGTCATTTGTGAGTGCAAAACTAACTAGCCAAAGCCTTAGGAGTCCCTTGTGTTTTGTACTAATTCTGTCAACTTTTTCTTAGTTTTTCAAAAGGCCAAAATGAGTCCCAATTTTATTCAAGAAAATCAGAAGGTAAATTAGTGTTTTAGGTTCTAAAAATGTGTGCACAAGTTCATTTCCTGGTGTTCTTCATCTGTTTTAACCTAGTTTTTCAATTTGAGCTTATTTGACAGCTTATTTTAAGCTGTCAATATAAGTCCTTTTTTTAGATCATTTCCCCTGGTGCTGAAGGCTTATCTTTAAGCCTTCTGTCCTAGCTTATTAGGGGGCCTCAGCCCAAGCTTTTGGCTTTTCTAAAAAGCCAATAAGCCCTTTTATAAGCCCCTTTATTTGTAGACCTTAGGAAGCACTCTAGGTAGCTTATTTTTAAGCCTTAAGTAGGCACTTTGTTTTTTTCTTTAAGCATAGTGTAGGAAATTGCTTATGTTCTTTTTCTAGCTTATTAGGAGCTTATTAGTCATAGCTTTTTATTCTCTTTTGCTTCTTAAGTATAGTTAATTTCATGTTTTGGCTTATCTTTCAGTTTACCTAGCTTATTTAGCTTTAAATAGCCCACTAGTTAGCTTAAATAGTCTTTAGTTAAGCTAGTGTAAACTGCCTCCCTTAGTTGCTTATTTGCTTATTTCTTTCTACTTAATTTAGGGTAGACTTGCTAACTAGGGTCCATAGCTTATCTTGGTTTGCTTATTTTTCATCTTCCTGTGCTTATTTTTTGCTAAAAAGCCAAAAGTAAAGCCAACTTAAGCCTTAGCTCAATTTAAGTTTCTGTCCAAACAAAAAGCCCTTTTTCAGCTTATTTTTAGCTTTTCTCAAAAAGTTGCAATTATGAAAAATGATAAGCTCAAGGAGCTTATCAAGTTTGTGTAAAAAGTTTTTGTAAAAAAAAAAGGGGAGATAAGGGGAAACCCGGGTGAGCAAGACTCGAACCCGGGCCTCTACCCTCAATACACCCCTTTTATAACCAAGCCCTTACCGCTGTGCCCTTGGGACTTCTACGTTAGAGTCCCAAGTGGTTAATTATTTAACCTTGTTTTACCCCTTTAAGCTATAAGCTCTTTCGAGCTTATTTTCGGCTTATTTATAAGCCGAATTTTGGGTGTCTTATTTTTCTTAGGTTAGTATTAGTGTAAAGTATTTTAGGTAATTTTTTCAGAATTTTTAAAAATAGTTTAGTATTTTTTATAATTTAATTTCGTTAAAAGTTTTAAAAATTCATAAAAAATACAAAAATTATCAAAAAAATATTTTTCTTTTTTAGAAAATTTTCTTTAGTCATATTTTACGTAGGAAAAATAGAAAAACTTTCGTAGGGTTAATTTTTCAAACTTTTGATTTTTAAAGAACGGGTCTCGGGTACGGATCTTGACTTGACTCGTTTTTGGGTCAAACGACCTCCGTTTTCAGTCTAGTCTTTTTCATTCTTCATTATTAGTTCCCTAGAGTAGTTTAGAAGTAAAAAAATTTGTGTAGGGTTAATTTTGAAGATTTTAGGTTTTTGACCCCTTGTTCGGGATTCCTGCTCTCGTTTTTCAGCTTAATTTCATAATTTTTAGGTTTTTCTCAATCGTTTTTGTTTGTTATTGATTAATTTAGCTTTCTACTCTCTCAAATCATTAATCTCATTCAAACTCCAATTTTCCGACTGTATCGATTCTCCAGCACAGCCTCGTTGGGGATAAACGACCCGGGGATATTCTACACTACTCCTCGGTTTCATTGATTGTTTTTAAATTATACTTATTATATATATTTTAATATATATATTATTTATAGCCAATCAATGGATGCATGTTTCCACGTGTTATCGTCACTGACAGAGAGTTAGCGCTCATGAACGCCTACAATTCTATATTTCCAGAGGCCAAAGGGTTACTTTGTACATGGCATCTCAATAGAAGTGTTCTAACTAAATGCAAAGGCTTAATAAAATCAAATAAAGGTTGGTTTAATTTTAATCAAATGTGGAATGCACTAATTTATTCTGAAACAGGGGAAGCATACGCGCATAATCTAGAACAACTTACGGAAACTACGGTCGACTCTCTAGGTATGATTAAATCTAGTAGTCTTCATACATTACATAGGAATGAAATGAATTTTATTAATATTTCAGGTGTTACTACTTATTTATACAAACATTGGTTGGCACGACATAAAGAGCTATTTGTAGTAGCTTGGACAAAAGAACATCTCCACTTTGGTAATCACACGCTTCAGACCCACCGTGATCATGTGTATGCACATGAGACCCATATCCAGGCACATCAGGCACAACTACAGTTGTAGAGTACTCTCATTCAGATACAGCACCAGGTATATGAGACTCGTTTTCAAATGCAGCAGGCTAAGATAGCAACGCTTCAAGAGTCTGACTGTAGGCGCCAGACACAGATGGCAGAGACTCTCCGCGTGATGAGAGACATGAGACAAGAGATAATGGGAATGCACAAGGCTGGGTGTATGCAGTTGGGAATGCAGAGAAGAGAGGGAATGCATCGGGAAACCCGGACTCCAATGTCGTCACGGGTACGTTCCTCTTAAACAACCACTATGCATCTATCTTATTCGACACTGGTGCCGATAGAAGCTTTATATCCACTGCATTTAGTTCCCTGATTAACATCGCCCCAACTCCATTAGAAAATAGTTATGATGTCGAATTAGCTGATGGGAAAATAGTCGGGATAGACACTATTATACGAGGTTGTACTTTAAATTTCTTAGACCATCCGTTCAACATAGATCTAATGCCCGTAGAACTGGGTAGTTTCGACGTCATTATCGGTATGGACTGGTTAAGAAGATGTCACGCCGTGATCGTGTGCGATGAGAAACTTGTTCGAGTTCCCTATGGGAATGAAACTTTGACTTTTCGTGGCAACGAAAGTAGCAACGGGAGAGAATCTCGGTTGACAGTTATCTCATGTTCAAAAGCTCAAGAGTACATGGCGAAGGGATGCCAGGTCTTTTTGGCACAGATATCCGCCAAGAAAGAGGAGGACAAGTCAGAAGGAAAGCAACTTAAAGACGTACCTACCGTCAGAGATTTTCCTGAAGTGTTTCCCGAGGACTTGCCGGGTCTTCCTCCGGCTCGACCAGTGGAATTCCAAATCGACTTAATTCCAGGAGCCGCACCCGTAGCTCGAGCACCGTATCGATTGGCTCCATCCGAAATGAAGGAATTATCAGAACAACTACAAGAGCTTTCCGACAAAGGATTCATAAGGCCTAGTTCCTCACCTTGGGGAGCCCCGGTCTTGTTCGTCAAAAAGAAGGACGGGTCATTCAGGATGTGCATTGACTACCGGGAGTTAAATAAGCTGACAGTGAAGAATCGTTATCCACTCCCGAGGATCGACGATCTATTTGATCAACTCTAAGGATCCAGTATTTATTCGAAGATAGATCTGAGATCGGGATATCACCAGCTTAGAGTACGAGAGCAAGACATTCCAAAGACGGCATTCCAAACTCGGTATGGTCATTACGAGTTCCAGGTTATGCCATTCGGGCTAACAAACGCACCTGCGGTATTCATGGACCTCATGAACCGAGTATGCAAGCCTTACTTGGATAAGTTCGTAATTGTCTTCATCGATGACATACTTATTTATTCAAAGGACAAGAAAGAGCATGAAGAACATCTTAAGGCAATTTTGGAATTGCTTAAGAAGGAGAAGTTGTATACCAAGTTTTCAAAATGTGAATTTTGGATTCTGAAGGTACAATTTCTCGGGCATGTCATTGATAGCAGAGGCATACATGTGGATCCAGCAAAGATAGAATCTATCAAAGATTGGGCGACTCCTAAGACACCGACGAAGATCCGCCAATTTTTAGGTCTTGCAGGTTACTATCGGAGATTCATCGAGGGATTTTCGAAGATTGATACATCAATGACGAAGCTCACACAGAAAGGAATCAAGTTTGACTGGGGTGAAAAGGAAGAAAACGCTTTTCAGTTAATAAAGCAGAAGTTGTGTAGTGCTCTAATTATGGCTTTGCCTAAAAGAAGCAAAGATTTTGTGGTCTACTGTGATGCTTCACACAAAGGTCTAGGTGCTGTATTTATGCAGAGAGAGAATGTGATTGCCTATGCTTCTCGACAACTAAAAGTTCACGAGAAGAACTACACCACTCATGATTTAGAACTTGGATCGGTGATATTTGCTCTAAAGATATGGAGACATTACCTATATGGAACCAAATGCACCGTGTTCACCGACCATAAAAGTCTACAACACATTCTCGATCAAAATGAGCTTAACATGAGGCAACGTCGATGGCTAGAATTGCTAAGTGATTACGATTGTGACATTTGTTATCATTCAGGGAAGGCAAACGTAGTGGCTGGTGCATTGAGCCGTAAGGAACAGATTGAGCCATTGCGGGTTTGAGCGTTAGTCATGACTATTGGGTTGGATCTTCCCAAATGAATATTAGAAGCTCAGATCGAAGCCCTAAAACCAGAGAATCTTGAGAATGAAGATGTAGTCGGTATGATTAGAAAGGATATACCCAAGGAAAAGTTGGAACCACGCGCCGACGGGACTCTATGTTTGCACGGCAGGAGTTGGTTACCTTGCTATGGAGACTTAAGATCTGTGATTATGTACGAATCTCACAAGTCAAAATACTATATCCATCCCGGTTCTGAAAAGATGTACCAGGACATGAAAAAGCTATATTGGTGGCCCAATATGAGGATTAAGGGTTTTTTCTAGTGTTATAAATCTCGGGGATTGATATCCAAAACAAGGTTTTAATAATTTGTTCTTCATCATTCATCCTCTTTCCTAAGTTATCTAAATACCTTTATACTTTTCATTCATGATTTTATGTTTTACATGTTCTTTAAATAGCTAAACCACCATTTAGGGATCTTTAATGGTTTTGATTAAAAGTAAAGATTAGAACCCCTTTGGTTATCTCGAAATATTGAACAAAAATATGACCTAAATGGGAGCTAATATATGTAAGGACATAAGATATAAGTGTTCTAATGGGTTTTAACAAAGTGGGTTAAAGCAAAAAGTCCTAAAAATAAGTTTAAAAACACATTCTGAAAAAATAACTTAAGGGGCTGTTTTGTAATTCAAAATTTACATATATGTTTTTATGATTTTATAAAAATACAACATGTCCCAAGGATCTAGGGGATCATAAAGAACTCGAAAAACTCCGATTTAATAACTAAAAGATACCTATTTACAAGTTAACGATCAGTTAATACTTTTTATAAAACAATTTTTATAAAAAGTATCTATTCATCACAGAAACTAGACTTTTGATAAACAACAATAATATGATAAAACTTCATACAAGAACGTGCTCGAAAGAAACACTAAAAACGGAGTTTCAGTACGATAAGTTATGACGATTATCGCTTAGCTAATTAAATTATAATAAATTATTACTATTCATGTAAAGTAAAATTACTATTCATCTGCATATTTTAACTTTTTTAAAAATACGATTATTTGATACATCTTTCAAATACGGAAAGCGTGAACGAAGGAAACGTACAAACGTGGTTTTAAAACGAGAAAGTTACCACACCTATTTCTAACTTGTGCACGTATTTCCTAGGTGAATAGTGTTGGTTCGTTTTTAATAAAACTGTTTTGCAAAACTTTATGGAATCATTTAAATAATTATAATTAGTTTAGGACTTTATAAATATATATACTAAGGCGATTAAACCATTTAACGATTTTACGGAGATAAATACATGGTATTTAATTATCAAATACAATTTGAACATATTTCACAAACGCAACTAGATGGTGATGTAGCTATATAGAAATATATATGTGTTATAGTTACCAAGTGCTATATTACTAGGATTTCATAGTTGGGAGTCCTCTCGGATGGCGTATATGACGGGTTGTTGGATTTTAACGATAAAGTATCCTAGCCTCCTCTTAACGTCATGTCATGACTCTTTAATTATGAATAGCCCAGTAACGATAGTGTCGATATAACAACTATAAGATTGAATTCAATGTTATTAATTAAAGTACTTTGGTACTTATACGACCATATTTACATAGGTTGTTTCGGATATTTCCGTGATACATTTTCTGCCATTTACCTGATTATTTCGTCACTTCACTCCTAAGGTGAGTTCATAGTCTCGCAATTCAATCTTTTTAATGTTTTATAAATCCGCGAGGGGAATACATGCTTGTTTACAAACTCTTTTACATACTCGTTTATCTTTAACAATGAGATTACATTTCAGGACTTTTGTGAGTCAAGTCTCGCATTTCAATCTTTCAATGTTTTATAAACCGCGCTAGGGGAATAACATGCTCGTTTTACAAACTCATATATTATTTACTAACAGTACAATTACCTTTCAATACTTTGTGAGTTCATAGCCCCCATTTCTATCTCCTTGTTTTATAAACTCTACGGTTTTACTATTGGACACAAGTGTTTTTCTAAGTGTTTTCAAAGTGTTTTAAACTGTATGCTATCCAGATTACTGCCTGAATATTATTGCCTAAGTTACCACTATTGCCAATTAAGTCCCTACTATATCATGAACCGTCAATTGCTATTGTAGTGAGCGCGAGTGTTGTGGATAGATCTATCGGGACTGACAATCCCCACCTGGAATTTCTGGTCACAAGTTGACCATGGTGCATTTAACATTGAGAATACTTTTAGGTTGTTGGCAAGCATCCTATACATTTGGGGCACAAACTAGTTAAGGCTTCGGGGTCATGAGCTTAGTGCAATAATACTTATATACTTAGACTTGATGAATGTGTTTCTCTTGTCTACATTACTTGTTTTGGACTTCGGAATATGTACTTAGTCCACCATTACTTCGATCTTGTGGTCCACTACTAAACATTACTTGATTTACTGAATCACTACTTGGATTTCGGAAATAACACTTTGAAATACTGTAACGCTACTTTTCTTACAAAGACATTTCTTAAATTATTTCAACACTGCTTTTACTTAAACCTATGAATTCACCAACTTTATGTTGACCGTTTTAGCATGTATTTTCAGGTTACTATTTTGCTAGTGGAGCATTGGGAGCATTCGAGTCGCGCGGATATATATATTTTTGAACGCTTAATAATTTGAGTACCATTAAATAATTTGTAAACTCTGATTTTAATATAACAAATGTGAAATTTATCTTAAAACGTCTCTTTTGAGGTCGTTTTCCGTGACTTGTGTTTTGTGCCCTGAAGTAGCACCCCAAATGTTACCATTCCGCTGCGTTGTCCTGATTTTTTTTGGGGGTGTTACACATATATCAAATGTAAATGTGATTCATTTATGAATCATATATGATTCATGTGAATCATATATGATTCATAGATGAATCATATATGATTCTCAATTAAAAACCTAAATACATCAGCAAAAAAACTCAAAACAAAACAACAAGAATCATACATGATTCTCAGTAAAAACTACTTAAGATACCAATCAGTAAACTAAATCTAAATAAGCATAAATTATAAATAAGCAAAATCATATATGATTCTCTAACAATAATCATTTAACTACTACTACTACTTCAATACAGAATCATATATGATTCTCCGAAAAACAAATAAGTATTCAAAAACACATATCATTATCCAAGAATAATAAAAAAACTTACCATGGCCAGCATGTTCGGATAGATTTGATGATGACACGACCTTTAATTTGGTCGTGGTGGTGGTTGGTGGGTGGTTGGTGGATCGTGGTGGTGGTGGTTGGTGGATCGTGGTGGTGGTTGGTGGGTTGGTGGTGATAGAATAACAAAAAACACTTGTGGTGGTGGTTGGTGGGTGGGTCGTGGTGGCGGTGGTGGGTGGGTCGTGATGGCGGTGGTGGGTGGGTCGTCGTGGCGGTGGTTGGTAGATCGTGGTGGCGGTGGTTGGTAAATCGTGGTGGCGGTGGTTGGTAGATCGTGGTGGCGGTGGTTGGTGGATCATGGTGGCGGTGGTTGGAAGATCCATCAATGGAGTAATTTGGGGGGAAAATTAGGGTTAGGGTTAGGGGATTGAGAGAGATTGTGTGTGTGTTTTGGTAGAAGAGTGAGAAATGAAAAAATAAAAATGACCATCTTACCCTTGATGGGTATTTCTTTTTTAAATAAAAAATGGGGTTTTAATCTACACCATAGATCTATTAGATATGGAAGGCCAGGATTAGTTCATTAGGTCTATGCCATTTTTTGGGTCTATAAGGAACTTTTGGCGTGTAACTAAAAATATATCAAAATTTCATTTTAATTACATCTTTTCAGATAAGTTTTTTTCATTATAACCATCGTCAAACACTAATGAAATTTAACAAAGTTCCATACGTCTCTTTCAACTACTGCAAATACCTTCGTGTAATGACCTGAAATGAATGTTAATCACCAAGCTAGCTAGGTTAGTATCCAGTGAGTTCATAACTAATATGCATATATATCAATAAGTTGTTTAATAAAACATGAACCATATAAACATGCTAAGAACTTGCAGGTGCTCCTAAATGACTAGATTCATAGTTTTTATATCGACCTTAGTTGCTCAATTTTCTTGTAAAAGGCAACATTTCAATCCCTAAGGTTGATGGGCTCTTTGCTTCTTCTCTTATACATACTAATTTAATGTGAGAGAAAAAGTTAATTTAATTAGATGATAATAATCCATTATTCACTTGGTAAATATATCAGCCTATTTCGAAAAACTTACGGAAAGGTATAAGATTCTACTCATAAAAGGTAAATAAGTGAACTTTCACAGCAAAAGTTGAGAAAATTCAAGTGAATATTTTGGAAAAGAAAGCAAATAAACATAGAATTTAAAAAAAGATTGTTAAATGTTTATCGGATCCGGTTCGGGTCAACCCGTGCTATTTTAATGTGCAACTTAATGCACCTGAACTGCGCTGTGGTTAGATTCCTAGTGTTTTTCATAAAATAAAACCCAGGACGATTGGACTAAAAAATGTGCTGATGAGAGTATTTATAAGAATAACATTTTTTTTTCTAAAAAAAAAAAAATCGATCGACCGTGGTAGTGGTTGACACTGCCCTGGGCAGTTATTAAAATGCACACATTACGGTTCAACCAGCGTTTAATGTCATTTAAAATGGACACTAAATGCAAAGTGTTCTCATTTAATGCTTTGCGATTGAGGGGTATTTGTCCTGAGGATAAAAGATGGAAAAATTGTTGATTTTAGAAATTTTGGAAAATAAGGAAAGAAAAAAAATTGGCTCGGGACATGTGAGCCTTGTCTGGAGTACGATTTAGCGCTCGCGTTTGGTTAAATATGGCAGTTTGAGGAAACTTAATGTTTTATTCATTAAAAAAACAGTACCGATGGACGTTACTAAACAGCGCGATTGATGAGGTTATTCTTTTTTTTTTTTTTTGTTGTGACGAGGAATAAGAAAAGGAATGTTTATTTTAAATTTTTTTGAGAAGAAAAAAAAAGGTTAAAAAGGTAAAAATAAATATTAGTCCTAAGGTAATAGAAACATAAAAATAAATGATATTAAATACCGGGGGCAAAAAAACATACCGAGTGATAGCCGTTGGGAGGTCCATGTTTGGTGGTATGAAACGAATTTACTATTGTGAGGCTGACGACTCTCTTTTCTTTTCATTTATTTTCCTGAGGACTAATCACTGTTCGAGCCTTTTCGTTTTAAACAAAATAAAAAAAAAAATAAAAAATAGGTGCTCCCCATAAATCTTAAACCACACAATTCAATTACTATTTATTATATTTTCCCCCGCCCACCCCCCCCAGAGTACACACCACAAACCAACCAACTTCCAACACCTTTATAGTCAAAAGAACGGGACGCTTAGCGGAGCATGCGAGGTATTGAGGGATAACTTAAACGGTTTTATTCATTAAAAAAAACAGTCGATGACTTAAAAAGCGCGAATGTGCGAGGGTATTACGAGGGGAAAAAGTAGTCTTTATTTTAAATTTTTTTGGAGAAAAAAATGGTTAGGTAAAAAAAAAAGTCAATGTAAAGAAAAAAAAAAAAAAAAAAAAAAAGTCATTAAATACCGGCGTCGCATAAAAGTCGGGTTGAATTAATTATTTGCTTCATCTCTTATATCATTACCTCACTACAAGCTATTGTATAAAATATTGTAGATAAAAAATAACAAAACATTACCAATAAAATAAGCATAAGTTTTTTTTAGTTCTGTACTATTTTTAAGAAAGTAAAAATGCCTACTACAATTTTATAAGATTTCAAAGAATAGTAATCATGTTTTTCTATGACTGCGGAAATAAAATAGTGATACGAATTGAAGTTTTATCAAAGTGGGAATTTAACGAAGTTTGAGCATGGTGAAAAACTGAAAATATGATTGTGTTGTAACTGATTAGTGCTTCAATTATAATTGATTGAAAAAAACACGCCTGGTTATTGTTTGAGTTTTAAAATCGTGTATGTGTTATGTTGAATAGAAAAGACATTCATAAAATTAGTACAGTAATATATATGCACGTTTTTTATTTTTACAACAAACATCTGGGCTATTCAAACGTTTTATATAGGGGTGAGCAGAAAAATCAAAAAACCCGAAACTAAACCGAAAACCGAAAAAAACCGAGCCGAAACTAAAAACCGATGATTCAGTTTTTTACTTTTTCAAAAGCCGAAAAATTCGGTTCGGTTTCGATTTTCGCCCAAAAATCAAACCGTAAAAACCGAACTGAACCAAACCAGTTTCTTATATAATAATATATAATTAATATAATATTAATAAATAACTAAATAAATCAATTTCGTAAATGCCTATTCTTGTGAGTGAAATTAGAATATATTTATTTTAACATTTATATATTTGTTTGTCGTGTACGTGTTTTTACTTGACAATATATTAATACATATGTCACAATGATCATACGTGTATGTTCACTTGCATGTGCGTGTGTGTCGTCTGTATGTGCGTAATTGTAGAAATTTGAGAGAAACGTTATTAAGCTTAGATTGAAAAAAAAGTAAAGAATAATAACCAATTTCGACGTAAAACAAGTTTGTTGTAATAAATTGGTCACAAAAAAATATAAACGGTTACAAACCGGAAAAACCGGAAAAACGAACCGAAACCAACAATAAACCGAAAAAACCGAACCGCCCAAAACCGATCGGTTTCGGTTTTTGGTTTTATAAAAACCGAATATTTCGGTTCGGTTTCGGTTTTAGCCAAAAACCGACTCAAACCGAACCGTGCACACCCCTAGTTTTATATGAGGATATAAAGAGAAGATGAATGAGCAATAATTATAAGAAGATAGATGTAAATGGGTAAAATGGTCAATGTAAAATTATTGTGTTTGTTAAGATTTTATTTATAAATAAATTAGTTATATGGATATATATGCAATATTTAATGCTTTGTGAGAATATATATGTAATAATGAGTTTAAGTAGGATATATATGCAATTATTAATCTTTGTAAGGATATATATGTAATTTCTCATAAAATATAATTTTGGCGTAAAGAGGTGAACCAAAATTGTAAATTACTCTTGAATTTAAGCTGAAACATGAATCCATGATGCTATGAATTTATTAACTAATATGTATTACGTTAGGCGTGCGGATGACGTCGTTTTTTATTAAATACGAGTCGTTTTGCATTAAGTAAGGTCGTTTTGTGTTAGTGGTGTGTGGCTTGGTTAAGTGGGTTTGTAGTTAAGCCATTTTCTTTTTGGATTGATAATTTGTTGGACCGAGTTATGTAAGTGAACACAACACTCTTCTTTATTACATATTTCTTCTACCTACCTTTACTCATTTCACTCTCTTCTTCTACCTATCTTCATGCAATTTCTTACTGTAGGTTTTTTGGGGTTTTGATAAGAAATGGTGATTTAGGTTTTGACTTTGATATTTTCCTCGCTTTGTATCAGAGGTGCTTAGGTTGGTTTTCGATTATTTGGTTCATTGGGCATCTCCTTATTTGAAACTGTAAGTTTATGAACAGTAATCTATGGGTGTTTATTTATTAGTTTTTAATTTGATATTGTTTAGCTTTGTATTAGTTGTTGAATCACAAAAGTTGTAGAATATGTGTGTTATCTAACCACTTAACCAATCAAAGAAGAACTAGAGAGAGAAAGGAATGGAAGGAAGGTTTCTAGTGAGAGAAAGAAAGAGAGAATATTAGATTATAGTGTGTGTGAGAAATGAAACCAACCAACACCCTCTCCAAGCTATGGAGAGGGCATTTATACATCAAAGTGGCCGGTTGGGCCTTAACTTCCATGGGCTTTCCATAGGCTTTGGTCTAACTAGCTTACTAATGTTCCAAAAACTATCTAAGACCTACGAGCTACGTATTTTAGGAGTGACCGAGTCTATTATCGATTCCTAACAATCTCTCCCAAGGGAGGTCACATCCTTTTACAAAAATCTTAAACTTAGCATTCTACGAATGTCTTCGGTCTTTGCTAGTGGTCTTGAATCTTTGTCTTTCAACTTGTGATATGTGTAGTGATCTTTAGACTTTAGGCTTGAGCTTGTTCCTTTAAGCTTGACTTGCATGTAATCTTTGAGCTTCTTGAGATCATTAACTAAACATATAATCTTTTGTTCATCTCTTGTGATCTATTTAACCTTTTTGTGTACTTGTGGACTTAGGTACCGACATGCTCTTACTTTTCTTGTTCTTGAAATTGAGTATTTTTATACTTTTCTTGTGAAGGTCTTTATGACTTGTCCCACTTCGTTAACATGTCACTTTACGAAGGACGTGTGGTATCAGAGTAGCGGAAGTCTTGAAACATGTACTTGAGCTTTCATAATGTCTTTACATATGTCGGTCGAGTATGAGCATGTGACTATGAATCTTGACTTGTATTGAACCAGCTGCGTCCACCATCGGGATTACCTGCATGAATGGGTTAGTGATAAATAACATATATGGACGAAAGTGTCTTTGTCACTTCGTTGAATACGGTTGCATTAACCACGGTTCCCCGTTAATCAGTATAAATACTGCCTGTGATCAGGTAGAATTCCAAAGAATCTCTTGACTGGGTTTTGCAGCTGCACTAGCCGTTCTCATTACCGGAGCGTCTCAAAGCAGACAACACGGTATGAGTGAACCAGTAAGACAATGTCTCACCGATTAAATCAAAAATTGATTTGAAAATCAATCGACGTGTCACTTGCTAAAGTGATTTTGCGACACATCGAGAGTTTTTATGAATTTCAAAATTCATCAATCGTCAATTCATAGTCTGGACCAAATCGATATCCAGTGTCACAAGTTTGATCCATATAGGATCTCATAAGTCACCTACTGCAGAGCTTGTTTGATGTTGGCTCTAAAAGGATTTCCATTGTCATTGTGAATAGTTAAGTATCACTCTAATGTTCTGGCAATATCACAAGGATAATGTGTAGGACTCTTAAGATATAACTTGTTTTCACAGTGTATGAAAAAAAAATATGTTAGAATAGTGTCCTAGTGAGATTTATGGATGATCTCTTTATGGCTCTAGACTCGATAGTGCACTTTAGTTTTTGTAATGGGAGGCTGGAGCAGACTTCCACCTTTTTAATACCAACTAACTCGGAGTGAGAAAGTCGATAGAAATGTGTGTAATCTCTATGAGAAATGAAACAAGAGTCTTTTGAGAGACCTTGAGTGGTTAGGGAGGGTTGTGCATCGCATCACTGGATTGAGTGAGATTAGGGCTAGGGTTGTGCCACCGCATCACTGGCATGATGACTCATCTTCGCAGATTACCAGACGACAGCTTAGTGTTCTGATAGCATATATATTGACCGGTTTCTGCCCTATGTGTAAGGACGGGTTCTTTTCGCTTTACCTTTTTCTTAACCCTGTTCTTTTTTATTCTTTCAACCCTTTTAATGATATCCAAGACTTCATCCTTAAACATCTGTTGGTTTTGTTCCAATGTTAAGCTTCGTCTTAGTCTGCTATTTTCCTTGTCTCAACTTTCTACTTTTAAATCATACACAAGGACTTCTTTTCATATCTAATGGTATGTCCCTAGTGTAGATCCTCCGGTTTGACTGGTATTTATCGATAGGGATACGAACACCTTTAGACACTACACCTTATAACTCTAATAAATTAAATACATGGTCGGTCTTTTGGTATTGTTCTAAGCCTTAAAACCATTTGAAAACCAATAGATCAAGTGGTACTTTGTGATATAATCAAACATTTCAGTACGCTCGATGGTGTGTCTTTAACTTTCAAAATTGTCCCCTTGCATATGTGCATCGATAACAGAAAATCTTTTGCAAATACGAGGAAGAAGCTGCACTAGAGTCATTCAGATCACATCTTACAAGTTATATATTTTAATCATTTTCTCTCCTTATCAAAAATGTCAAATCTCTTGATATATCTTGGATTATTCAATTGATTTAAACTAGCTTTTAAAATAATTTGGCGAGCGAGAAGAATATTCTGATATTATATATCAACCCTTTATATTGGTGAAATATTTAGGGACCCCCATAATTTTCTGAGATTTTGATGACCCCCCTCAATTTCTGAGGGTATTATATAGTGTTTGAGTACGTTAATTTGAATTTTTTTAAAATTTACTAAGAAATTCTTGAAAATTCGTACTCAAACACTATATATGCCTATTATTAGTCCTACACTACTTATTTATATATTCACAAGTATTATAATTACGAGGTTTGACCTAAATTAGTAGAACAAAATATGACAAAGTCATATTATTCGCTGAAGCAGTCTACGGTCTTCCCCGTAATGTCTACCACCAACGAACTTTTCCAAGCTTCTCATCAACCTTCTTTCCCACAACTGATGATCAATTTCTTTTACTATGATGTGAGACCGTGTCTTGTCTAAGTGGCTCCATCTTCTCTTTGGCATGGCTTTGTTATACCCCATCCTCAAATTGGTATCCATGTCATGAAGAGTATCCCGAACCGATTAGAGTGTACCGTCACTGAACTTGTAGAGCTCATCAAAACGCATCAATCTCTTTCTGTTCAGCTTGTCTATTACACCACGACATAGGCGGAAACACGGGTATGCGACAAAGAATGATCAATCATAACACAAGATACACAATCGAGAAATCTAAAATGCATTGATGAAAAGTGTCATGATGATCTTCAACCTCAAGTACAGACTTGAGTGAAGTCCCAACAAGAACACTTCAAATAGTCACCACAAATACAACCAAATACCCACGCAGGGGTCCATATTAGTCTTAAAACAACAATCCTAAAAATACTTAAGTTCAACATAAATAGACAATACGAGGTGTCTCAAAACATGATCCATACAGGATTCTCTTATGGTCTACTAAAACTTGCAACTCAGCTTCACAGATCATTCTCAATACCTGAAAATGATACTCGAAAAGGTCAACATAAAGTTGATGAGCTCGTAGGTTTGAAGAAACCCAGTTGCTGTGCCAATATTTTAAGTAGTGGACAATTGTGAAATATGACAGTGAATACATGCAACACATTCCATTTCAAACATAGCAATTCCATGCTATCAAATCCACATCCATATGGACCATTGCCACGCAATGTCCTCAACTCTCAATTCACACCCACCTAAAGCCTACCAACTGGAGCTATATATAGGGCGGAAGATCACATATCATTTCAAACCATAGCAAGTCCATGCTATCAAAGATCCACACAACATATTCTACCAAAACTCATGTCATTTACATAGCATTCATAGGCACATACCATTGTCCCAAAAACAAATCAACTTTTGCACAGTTCAGAAAATCAGTTCAAAACAGATTTGAATATCATTTTCCCCTAACGGAAAAGATTTAAAAAAGGGGCTACGAGAACTCACCTTAAGCAAATGTGACAAGCAAGATCAAGATCACACAGGAAAATGCAACGACGTCTGTACACGACCTAGTCCAATTAACGTTCAATTTAGATATACGTTTTAATTTTTTTTCAGGTTTGATGCATAGTGGTCAAATATGCGTTGTACGGTCATCCTTAAACGTTATCAGTGGCGTGATGGTTGACGTCTTAGTTTCAAAGATAACAGGTTCTAGTTTAAACCTTAGTATAATATACGTATACTATTTAAGTAAAGTAGGCAAGTAATATATATGAAGGCTTAAAAATAAATATTCAGAATATATTTCGGTAAGTCCATTTGGTAACCTTAGTTACCTTATTTATTTGTATAGGTTATAAGAAATGAGACGTTTATTTATGCAAAACGACCTAGAGAAGTTTCATATTTTATAATTATAAAATATATTTTTTATCTTTTAGTCGACCTATTAAAATAATAATATTTTATTATTTTGTCGTAAAAGTAAGTTTTTTGATTAAAAATCCAAGTATAGGATTTTTATGAAATTTCGACATGACTCGTTCGTTTATACAACGTTTTCTAAGGTTTCAATATTCAATTTCAAACACTTTTTTCAAGTTTCACAATTTTCTGACAAAATGCCAAAATCTATATTTCACAATGTTTATCAAAACATATTTCCCCAAACGACTTTCAATATCATTACGTAATTTTGTTTCGCCTTCCAAAAGTTCGTTAAAACACGTAAAACGACTAGTTTCCGCTTATTGGGCCTTAAGGCCTAATAGGGGTCCATTAAGTTATTCGTAGATATAAAATACGATTTAGGCCCAATACTAAAGCCCATTAGTAAATATAAGCCCCAAACAATGGTTATCAAAATAAACCGAACCACAATAAGCCACGGCTTATTGGGCCGTGAGACTTATAGCTCCCAAACAAATATAATAAGCTTTTAAATAAGCTAATAAGCTACGTAGTTCTTTAGATATCACAATAGACTATCAAAATAAGCTCACAAAAATACGACATAAGAGGTAACCAAACAAAATACTTGTTTCCTTGTCCTTGTGGTTTTTGAACCAACATAAGCCCAAAATAAGTTTAATAGTGCTTATAAATAAGTCAAATAAGTTACTAACCAAAATAAGCTAAATAGAAAATAAATGTTTTTCAACCATCACAACCACAACATCAAAATGATAAACCTTGTGTCGTTTTGTTTCCCTAGTTCGAACCCCAAACGCACCTTAAACGGGTTTCCGCAAATTTTTCGTGTTAAATTTTTAGAAAACGCACCGTACAACTAGCTTCTACGCATCATTAGACATTCAAAAGTACAAGTTAAATTAAAATTTAAAAGACTTACAAAGAGGGTTTTGAAAGCGAGTTAAGACACGATCCGACAACCCAAGCGTTGTTTAAATGATAACCCGAATACTAGAATTAACCCAAAACTTCTATGTCTTCATGTTCTTGATCAAGTTGCAAAAATTTTAAGTGTGTGTGTGTGTGTGTTAGGGTCGGAGGAGCAAGAGAGAGCAAAAGAGAGAAAATAGTGATTTCAAAATCATGCACAAAGTGTGAAATGAACCTAGACAAAACATATGTACTAGGAGGTTGGACACAAAAGCTGCAAGAACGAGTCCGAGGAGAGACCGAAAATGTGAAGTATGAGATGACGAGAGAGGAGTGATAAATGAGCATGCAGGAAGAAAGATGTGAGTTGCTAGAGGAATAAGACTCGGAGTATGAGGAAGAGGACATACAGAGAGATTAGGTCGGTTTTCGGAGGAAGCAAGAGAGAGAGGCAAGAGGAGTAGAGAGATGAGAGAGAGGAGATGAGAGCAAAGCACGAGAGAGAGAAGCGACGAAGCAACGATGAGAGAAGAGAAAGAGAGGAATGTGATGAGCAAAAAAAACATGAGAGAAAAAATAAGAACAATCAGTGAACGAGAGATACAGAAGGAGAGTGAGTGAGGAAGAGAGAGCAAAAGAGAGAGCAAAAAAAGAGAAAAAAAGAGAGAAAAGAAATTAGTGTTGATATATGAGAGAAAAAAAGAATAAAGGGGGAGAAAAAATGTGATGAAGGAAGACGGAGAGGAGAAGAGGACAAGAGAACTGGACAGAGAGTAGAGAGGAGATGAGAAAGAGAGTGAGTGATGAAGGGAGTGAGAGAGAGAAAGAAGGATAAAGTGAGGAGAGCAAAAAAAAGGCTTTGGAAAGAAAGGAATGAGGGATGGGAGGAGCAGAGGAAAGCAAAGATTGCGAGAAAGCAAATGAGAGGGATGTATGAGGAAGGAGCAGAGAACGAGTAAGAGGAGGCGA
This sequence comes from Tanacetum coccineum, assembly GCA_026074375.1. NCBI lineage: Eukaryota > Viridiplantae > Streptophyta > Magnoliopsida > Asterales > Asteraceae > Tanacetum > Tanacetum coccineum. The sequence continues at coordinate 6,135 of BQNB010100266.1, read as the reverse complement.
GGTGAGGTCGAGGGGCGAGGGAGACAGAGAGGTAGGAGAGGAGCAAGAGCTGGAAGAGAGGAGAGAAGATAAGAAGAGGAGGAGAGAGCAAAGACAAAGTGAAAAGATAGGCAAGAGATGCGAGAAGGATAATGAGTGAGAGCAAAAAAAAAAAAAAAGAGACGGAGAGGGAAAAAAAAGAGAGAGGAAAGGAATAGTTTGTAGAAAAATAGTTGTGATTTTCATTATCATGCACCAAAGTGTGGAAATGACCTTGACTACAAAACATTCCTAACACAACCAACCTTCCCGGGAAGTGGTTTTAGCGACTAGTTCCTTGCGCCGGCGAGTTGAACGGGGGTAGAATACCCGGCGCGTTGCGGTATTGGGGGTGTGGCACCGGGTCGGCTGGGCGGAATGTTACTTGCTTTTCGGGGGGACGGTTGGTTGGGTGTGGAGTCGGGGGGGACGCTGTCCCAAGGCGCGAGAGCGAGCCTAGGGTAAATCTCTTCGTAAGGGGAGCGGGGCTGGGGGGGAGGTCAGTAGGGTGAGGAGCTTCGGAACGCGGTGGTGGGGGGGGGATCGGGCGAGGTGGGTGCCGGGGGAGGCGTGGGAGGACGAGGGGCTGTGGAGGCGGGTGAAGCCGCGGGGGTGCTGGCAGGAGGATGAGACGGAAAGAGGAGGGGGGGAACCCGGGTGGGGGGTAGAGCGCAGGGGGCAGTGTGCTAAAGGGGGGGGGAGGAAGAGGAAACCTAGGCTGACGCGGGGGGTATGAGTGGGAGGGTGAGGTGGTGGTACATTCAGGTCACTTTTTTGGTTTTAGTGGGGGGGGGAGGGACGGGGTGCGCGGGGGGGTCAGACGGGGGAGGCGTTGACGGTGGGGCGAGGGTGTGAGAACTGGCGGCGACAGGGGTAGGGGGGTATCGGGAGGCAGGTGGTCGAGGCGAGGGGGGGGCAGGGGGGGGGTGTTGATGGTCGTGGTTGAAGCGGGGGGAGGGAGAGGGGGGAGACGAGGTTGCGGTCCGTGGGGGGGCGAGCAGTCGGAGTGGGGGCGGAGGAGGGCGCGGGCAATAGAGGGAGTTAGGGGAGAGACAGGGGTATAGAGAGGCGGGGGCGGGGCGGGTGTTGGGGGGGGGACAGGGGGGGGGCGGGACGAGCTAGGGGCGAGGGAGGGGAGGGGGAGGGGGGGTTGTGTGGTTGGTAGATGTAGCGGAGGGGGGGGCGAAGAGGGGCTGGGCGAGGGGGGAGGCGGGGGTGGGAAGCACGGAGGATAGGGGCGGAACGGAGACGGGCGGCGGGAGGGGAGCGGGCTCGAGAGCGTGGGGGGGGCTTGTGAGCGGCTGGCGTTAGGGTTGGGGGGGTGTGTTCGATGCCCACTGGGGGGTGACGGGTGGGGTGCAGTGGGGCGGGGTGGGTAGGGGGGGGAAGGGACCGGTGGGTGTGTAGGGGGGTGACTGGGTGGGGAAGGGGGGGTAAGGAGGCGGGGGTTGCTGGCTGCGAGTGGCGGAAGCTTTGGAGGAGCGGGTGGGGGGCGGTGGAGGAGGGGCCCAGTGACGAGGCGGGGGGAGTAGGAAGCGGAGGAGTGGGGGCGGGGGGCGGGGGGGGGGGAGGGCCGAGTGGGGATAGCTACCCGGGGCGGGGGGGTGTTAGGGAAGTGAACAGTTCCTTGGTCCGAGGGACGTGGGTCGAGTTCTTTTCCACTCTTTTTTTCTGTTTGGTATTTGTTTTCTTTTTTCTCTCCTTATTAGTTTAGTTATTGGATCATCCTTTATTGGAACACCTAACATTCTTTTTTCGTTTTTTTGGATTTTTTTTTTTTTATTGGACACAAAAGCTAAATAATTAAGACCATCCTTGTCCTTTGTGGGGTTTTTGACGTTTGATGTCCCGTGTGTGGTTGGAATTCAAGAGGGGTGGTTGGGGGGTTATGGGGGTGCTTTTTGCTGTTGCATTCTTTTTGTCTTTAGTCGGTTTTACCTTTTATTTTAACTTTTAAAGTCAACGTTCTTGAACTTCTAAAATATTTTCCCCGAAGCTTTTTAGTATTTTTATTAAACTTTTTTATTAACAAAGACCTTTTCCAAGACCTTAGAATATTTACACGAAAATATTTCTAAATTAAACTTCCCAAAATTCTTGTGAACATTTAACGGACGTTGGGTCCAGACTCGTTTTTTTTTTTTGGCATTTCAAACTATTACGAGGACGATACCGACCTCTGATAACATAATCAACATAGGTAAAATCCTCTAAAAAGGATTATCACAAGCAACATAAACATCAAATACTCACAATCACATTGATTCACCACCGTCAACACGGTACTTGTTCTAACGGAATTGACAAAAGTCAAATAGTCAAAGGACTAAATTAGAACATTCAAATCTCAGAAAAGGGCAAGGGTTACATTGTCTTTATAAATGAATCCTTGAGGATATGAGAGAGTGGTATATGGTTATCTTCGGGAGAGGTCTTCTTCATGTGTTCTTGGCTTGGATAGGTTGAGCTTCTTTTGGTAGCTCTCGACACCAAGTTGAAGATCTTCCAGTCTCTTTTGGATTACAATACGTCTTGTAAACATACGTAATGCAGC
>BQNB010100265.1:0-20050 GCA_026074375.1 Tanacetum coccineum | reverse complement strand
TAATTTTACCTTTTCTAGTAATTTTACCTCCTTTAAGACTTCCTCCAAATGCAACAAATCCACCTTCAATCTCTTGATAATCTGTAAGAAAGGACTTGTTTCTAGTTATATGCCTAGAGCATCCACTGTCAAAAATCCCTTGATCCTGTAAACTATATTGTGGATTACCCTGCACTCAAAATAAGAGAATTAGTTTCTCTTAGGGACCCAAGCCATTGCTGACTTGAGTCTGCCTTGTAGATCAACATAGTCAAATCTTTTAAGCATGTATGATCCTCTATCTTTGGAGATATGGTCAATAACATTTCCTGTTGGTCTCTAAATCTAGCATGCTGAGGACTTAACAGCATTTTCCCCATTTCCTTTAGCAGCACTAACTACTGCTTTTGGCCCAGCAGTAGTTACCTTATTAACCTTAGCAGTATTAATTTTTTTATTGAAATTAATGTTTGTAAATGTTGTTCTTTTGTTAATAGGCTTCTTTACTGGTAAATGTGATTGAAAATAAGAGTAAGTTGTGGGTAATGCATCATTCACTTTTGGTTTAGGGGTAGCAGTATTAACAGGCCTGGCAGTAGTAATTGATGCGGCTGCTCTTGGAGAGCTTCGCTTAGCAGCCTTAACTTGCACTTGTCCTGACTTTGTTGTAACTGCTGTTGGAACAAAATTTCTTTTAGGATGTGGGTGAGTCAATTTATTTTGGTGGTTCACCCTCTGAGCATTGTTCCATACTGGTCTAATTTCCCTTTGACCACTAACCCTTCCCTTATTATTCAACACTGGTTTTTCTACCATTTTATTGTCATGAAAATCATAGTCTTTGATTAAATGGTTGAAACTCCCACATACAAAACAAGCTTTCTTTATAAACTCAAAACCATTCCCTAGTTTCTGAGTCATCATCCCATTCCAGTTTCTTTTATTACCCCTAGAACTTTGACTTTTCCTAAGATACTCTACTTGCCTGTGTGTGTTTTCCTTATTAACATATTTCACATTCTTACCAGATTTGACAAAATTAATTTTAGTAAACTTTGGTTTTGTCTGATTAGATTTAGGTCTAAACACATTATCATTATCATTATCAGTGTCCCATTCTTCAATGATAGGAGCACTAGGCCTAACAGTTTTAGGCTTTTCTATAATATCCTTACTAGTCTTAGATATGCTAGTGTCAGTTTCAGGCACACTAGTGGTGGTCTTTCTCACTGCAGACTTAAAAACAGATTCATCTAACCCAACAAAAGATAAGTCAAGTCTTAGGGGCATGTAGTTCCCATTGTAGGGAGGGGGAACTGCATGAAACCCTTCACCTGTTTTGAATCTATCATTTACTGGATTATCATCTACATCACTTTCTCTACTGTTAAACACACTATGAACCACTTCACTCTCATTCATATGAATATTATTCAATTTACTCTCATTCATTTGACCATCATAACCAAGACCAGTTTTGTCTTTAGCACTTATTTGAATATTAATCAGTTTAGCTAGATTCTTTGATGATTCTTTAAATTTTTCTAGTTTAAGTTTTAAATTATCTTTCTCTTTTAAAGCTTCTTCTAACTGATTTTTAAGGTCTTTGATAGAAATATCTTTCACTTGGACATCATACTTTAAAAATTCAATATTTTCTTCATAAATAGCTTCATTCTTTTCATGAACATCTATCCTAGCTTCTAATGATTCTAATCCCATTTGATAACCTATTATTTCTAGATTAGATTTATTAAGAGCTTTACGTTGTTGATCATACTGTTTTTGAAGAGCTTCATATGATTTTAAACAATCCTTAGAGCAAGTATGTACCTCAAAGTCTGAACTTGATGAACCTTGAGATGTATATACCATTAGAGCAAAGTTTGTGAGGCCTTCTTCAACCTAAAAGCTCCAATCATAACCACCTATACCATCTTGAACAACCAAGGCATTTGTAGTAGATGTGTCTATTGGTGCATTCCTTCTGGGATCATCTCTATTTCTATTCCCCTGATTCCTTGGTGCCCTGAAATCTCTGGCAAAATGACCTCTCCTATGGCAGTTATAGCATTCAACCTTTATCATGTCAAAGCCAACAGTCCCTTTGCCATTTAAATCCATCTTCCTTCCTATTTTCTTTATGAACCTCTTAACTCTCATGGTAAGCATTGCCACTTGCCATTTGAGATCCATTTCTTCAAGATCATCAGCATCAATCCGTTCTAAATCTTCATTGTCCAACTGTAGGGCATTGGATTGGTTGGAAAAGAAAGAAAACATGACATCATCAGCATTGATGCAGTAGAAGCTTGATCCTTAGAACTAGCAGCAGAAACATTATGAGCAGTATTAACTGTTTCATTAGTGCTGCTAGAGTTATCAGAGGAAACAAAGGCCACATTCTGGGAATTTAAGCTTGAACTTGATTGGCCTTTGATCTCTGATTCATACACCTTCAGATTATTATACAAATCATCCATGCTTAATGTGTCTAGATCAGATTTGTTTCTCATGATTAAAGCAATATTGTTCCAAGTTGATGGTAAACTTCTCAACAACTTCAGATTTGCATCCTCCTGAGAGATAACTTCACCATGGATTTCAAGTTGACTAATGAGCTTTTGAAACCTATCATAGGTTTTATCCAGTCCTTCTTGACTTGATGCAGCAAAGTTTTCATAATTCTGCTTGAGAATGGTCTTCTGCATCTTCTTTGATTCCTTGTTGCCTCCAAACCTATTCTTGATAGCTTCCCATAAGGACTTTGCATCCTTGCAGGCATGAAACTTCAGTAGGTGCTCATCAGGAATGGCTAGCATAAGAGTGCTTTTTGCTTTTAGTTCATTTTTCCTTGCTAGCTTTTGTTCAGCAGTTTTAGGAGGAATAGGACCTTCAGCACCAGCACTAGCTGATGCAACTGGTGAAACTGAATCACCATTTACTATTACCTCCCAAAGGGCATGATCGGTGAAAGTAAGGTATTGTTCCATCCTTATTCTCCATAGATCATACTCCCCAGTTTTAAGTATTGGAAGTTTTAGTATAGATACCATTGGAAGTTTCTGATTGTGACTCCATCTTTTCTTTGACAAACAGATCTTGAGTAGAGTTAGAGTTATTCTTATTTAAAGTTTCTCAACAAGCTCTGATACCACTTGTTGATCCCTTCTGAATAGATCTTGATCTCCTTTAGCTTGTATAAAGGTTAGTAACCTTGGATAAATCCAAAACTACTAAGACAGAAACTTTGTGAGATAACTTAAAGTCTATGCGGAATCTAGACTTTAAGCAATAAGAAGATTAACAAATGAACACACAAATGTAAACCAAACTTTCAGCCTCAATATAAAACGATCACTCTGAATAGTGATAGGGTTACAAAATAACCTTGAAGCTATAAACTATGACTGCTATGAAAACTATGATAACTAATATCTAGATCTATGGCGTAGGGTTCCTTTTATACACCAAGGAAACCCTAATGGGCTTACAAAACGCGTATACTAATCAATGCATATCTATTCCTAATATATCTCATGCATATCACTTTAGCAGTACTAACTATTATAACTAACAGTACTAATAAACTGACAGTACTAACACTTTGTACTGGCAGCACTAACTATTAAACTAACAGTACTAATAACTTAGACTATTTTCTCTAATCTTCAGCAGCAGCACAAACTTGAACCAGCAGCATTAAGTTGTAGAAGCCTTTAATTCCCAACACAGCTGCACCTGTACCATTCCTAACTCTGTTTTGAGCTCCCCCATAACCTGCAGCACCTGTACCCCTTGCATTGTTCCCCTGTCCTCTATTCTGTCGACCCTAAACATTCTTAACAACAACCCTGCCGTCTTAAACTGTGGCTTGGTTCCTTGCATTTGATGAAGTTCTGAGTTGATTGTTGGTTTGAGGAAGGTATGTTTTGTATGATTGGGTGAGTAGGGCAAGTGTGTTGGTTAAGTTCTCAATTAAGTTATCTGTTGGAGAGAGTCCTGAGTCAAGTTGATTGTTGTCAGCAAAGTGTGGATAAAGATGTGTGGATGGTAGAGTGGTAGATGATTATGAATAGTACTGCTGATGTGAAACATTAGACATCAAGGAGAGGGGATCAGCGTTGGGTTGAGTGAATCGTTCCAACATCATTCTGTTCTCATTGGTTGTGGCTCCTGTGGTTTAGATAAGCTTACAGATGATCTAGTTGGGAGATCCCTTAATCTTTTGTTCAGTTTCACTTGCGGTTCGGAATCTACCCTATTCCAGCAACATGTTATTAACAAACTTTGAATTCAACTGCATTCTAAACATGTCCGTCTTGATGTTTCTCATGTCGTTGATGAACTTGACAAACCGGACATAATAGTCATGAATGGTTTCTCCTTTGTTCTGAAGGAAGTGTTCAAAGTCATCATACAGTTGTAATTCATGATCTTCTTTGGTTAATTCATACCCTTCAAGGAGCATCTTCACATTATCCCAAATGTCCTTTTCATCAGTGTAATGATTGATAAGCGTGTATATGTCTTTTGGTAACCCTTGAAGTAGTATATTCGTTGCCCGGATGTCAGCATTATACCTATCCTTATCTTCAGGTGAAAGGTCAGAGTAGACTTGAGCTCGTTCTGGACCTAGATGTAAGGCACCTTCATTCCCTTCAGCAAGTGTTTCCCGAAATGTTCCCATCTGAAAGGTCCTCATCATTGACTCTTAGGATGTCCACTTTATTTTCTTTACCCGACAAATACATTGAATACGTTGTTGCCATGATGTAAAGTCAGTCCTATCAAGCATAGGTGGTCGGGTATCGGAACGGCACATTGGATATCTCTTAAAAGATTAGTCATCATAATTGATTGTTGAAATGATTTAGTTGATCGAAACAATGATTAGTGATTGTATGGTAACCGTGGTGATAGATTGTTTGATTAGGTGAAAATGTTGTTTAAGTTGATTTAAATTTAAGTCCAAAAGTTCAAAAACAGTCTCCTAACTCGCTATGGGATGAAAATAACTCTCTAAGGGCTCAACTTGCTAGCCTAACTCGGCTATGATGAGCCTTGACACTCGCTAACAAAGAAATCAAAAGGACAGAGTTTCTTTCTCAAGTTCGCTATGAAAATGTCTTAGTAACCTGTAACTTCGCTATCTCCAATCGCTACATGAAGGAAAAGTCAACTCGCTGGCCTAACTCGCTATGAAGAAGCCTTAAATAAACGCGTAACAAGAATCAAATGGACAGAGTTTCTTTCCTCAAGTCGCTAGAAAATGGTCTTCAGATAACCTGTAACTCGCTATCTCCAACTCGCTACCTGCAAGAAAAGTCAACTCGCTGGCCCAAGTCGATAGCCTTGATTGTCAATAATATATATCTATATATATATATATATTATATATATATATTAACACAACAAGCAAACACTCAACCAATTTACTTTACCAAGGATTGGTCAAGATTTCACAAATTAAAATTTATAGTGTGTCCGGAAAGTATGATTCCCGGGTGTATGTTCCCAAACGAGCTTGAATGGAATAATGATTTACGAATGATAATTGATGCTTGAATGGAATAATGATTTGATTGATTAAAATGCAAAAGCAATTAAGGAAAACCTGACAACGAAAGCTATTAAAGATTTAAACCTAAAATGAGATGGGAATGTAAAAAATGCGAGCTAAAAAAAACTATATTATCAAAAATTAACCCTAAAGTGATAAAAATGCTAAACTGCTAAGCAGTTTGAGCTCAAATAAGCTAATGGAAAATGGAACAGACAAGTTGGGCATTAAACCTAATAAGCAAATGCAAACAAAGATAAGCAAGGTAAATAAGCTAGAACAGGCCTAGACAAATCTAATAAGCTTAACTAACCCTAAATAAGCAAATTCAACAAGCAATTAAGCTAAATTAAGCAAGAGAAACTCAGCAGTACTAACTTAGAGTTAGTACTGCTAGCTTTGAGTTAGTACTGCTAGCTTAGATTTAGTACTGCTGGCTTTAATAAAACACAATGAAATAAGAAATAAGCAAATAAGCTAAAACAGATATTTAACTATCCCTAATAAGAACTCAGGCATAAGAATAAGCAACTAGAATAAACTAGAATGGCGAATAAGCTAAAAAAACTAAAAACCGATAAACTCTTAAATTACTTTGAAAAGGCAAATAAGCTTAAATAAGCTCTACTAAAGACAGTAAACGAAAATGGGCTTAATCTACTCTAAAAAGCTAAGCAAATCTTGAATAAGCAGAAATAATGAGCTAATAAGCAAAAATGAACTAACAGTACTAACAGTATAAACTACCAGTACTAACCTGGAGTTAGTACTGTTAGTTGAAAATCCCAAAAGAGAACTAGCAGTACTAACTATGGGTTAGTACTGCTTGTTCAAAACACCCCTTAAAGTTTTCAAAAATCATTTTTCTTTTTTTTTTCTTTTTACTTTAAGCTGATTTGGTTCTAAATTGTTAAAAACATATTATCAAATAACAAAATAAGACAATTATAAGCAGATTTCAATCAATAATAAGCACTTAAATAAGCTAAACCAATCTAACAGTTTTTTTAACTCTACTTAACTGTACTAACTAAGAAATTTGCACAATCACTTTTAAAACTAAACAAACTAAGCTAAAGATAAGCACCCCCTAACATCATGATAAAGCATAAATAAGCAAATATAGGTAACAAATAAGCACTATAAGCAGATCTATAGTAAATAAGAAAAATAAGAAAAAGAGAGACTTACAACACCCTTGCTCAAAACAGGGTTAAACAAAGAATCTACAAGCTCTAGCTTGTATAAAACAAGCTAGTAGTGTCCATAAGCCCATCCAGAACTGGCTTATCATCCATAAGCTGTGGTATATTTGAGTGTGGAATTTTTTTGTGACTTTACTTAAATTCTTAGTATTTGAGTTAAAACAAATGGCTTATATGATTTTACAAGAACTTAAAACATATTAAGTAATGCTTTTAACAAAAGAAACACAAAGATTCAGGAATTGACTTAAAAACTCGAAATTTGCATTAAGACGAAACTTAAAGTTACAAGACTTGGAAGAGTAAAATTGCATAAAAATAAACTGATTTTTTTTACTAAGAACTCCCTTTTTTTATTGGGTTACAATGGCCCTATTTATACTAGAAACTTCCTCCTTGGGTCTTCCAGCTGTGCTTTCTTCTGTGTTTCTTTGTAGAGACAAAAACCAAAGTGTGCTTGTTGTGTGAGGTGATTCTAAAACAAATCCCAGCCTTCAATTTCTTTTGTGCTTCTTTTGAGTCAATCATAGCCATCGAAAAGCTTGGAAAGTGGTGGGATTGCCAACTTGGCAATTATACATGGGGAGGTGGTGATAGTGGAGGAGGGGGAGATGTCTTACCCAAGGGGTTGTAGAGGTTGCAGGGTAAAAGGGGAGAAGAGACCCCGTGATTGGTTCTTGGGTTTTGTTGGGCGGGAAAGATGGTTTTGGGTAAGTTGGCAGTTTCGGCCCCTCAAGTTATATTGCACCCAATTTGCAATCTCAGCCCTTGTCTTTTTATTCTTGTAATACAAGTTGAGGTTTGGCAATTTTAGTCCCTCAAGTTGTATTTTCTTCATTTGGTTGACTTTTGACTTTGTCGGGGTTGACTTTCCTGCTGACTTTTTGACTTTGACTGACTTTGGCTTCGATTTGACTTTGTCTTTTCCATTCCGTGCTCGGTTTTGTTTGTTTTTGGCTTTCTTTTTGTCCTTTTCTTGAATATCCGTTTCCTGCACAATACAAATGCAAAACATACAAATACGATGTATTTATGGTACGTTTTTAGTCATTTAAGTCCGTTTTTAATGGAAAATGGTATGTGTAATTAAGCACATACCAAAATCCCCCATACTAAGGTATTGCCGTGTCCTCACGCAATGTTATGAAGTAAACATTTACGAAAACTAAGAATCTCGATCCCCCTCGACTAATAACCTCGAAAAGTAGCTAAGTGTTCGTCAAGGGGAAACAAAGAATCAAATAGCTTCGACAAGTCCCGTTTTCACCATTTTTTATATGTACACTAACTATCCCTAAATTTTTTTTTCTTTTTCTTAACTACCTGTTTGACTTCCTTTATTTTATCAACACTGGGATCATAGAATGAGAAGCGCCCATAGAATAATCTACGGATGTCCTGACGGATAAATTCATCGTCCCCGATTTTTCACTAGTCCCAAACTAAGCGTAAAAACGAAATCACCGTTAAGTACAAGTAAAGATGCTAACACTACTTATAACTATGACTTGTCAACTTTTCGCTCCCAACAATTATTCAATTAGAGTGATTGTGCTTAATTTTAAGTTAAATTTAGATCGACAATTTTAGAAAGTGGTACAGTTTATGCACATAACGATATTTCTGAAGAAATCTGGGGAAGAGACTAGATCACCCACCAACCAGCATATTCTCGATAGATCCCAGCCGAGTTCGACTTAGGTTATCAGGTTGAGACCCCACAGGAGAATGTTCGCAATGTAATAGCGGGATACTCCACCCTTTTAGGCCGAATTTCTTAGATTTACCGTTAAATAAACAATACTACTCAAAGCACGCAAACATCAAAAATTTAATGATCTCATTGGTGAGACTATTCCATGTAGCGACCTTTCTTCTCGGACGTCCCAAAGGGGGGGGGGCGGGGGGGGGGTGGGCTCATCAGCTAAGTGCCCAGGTTTGTGGACCACCCCACGAGAATACTTAATCGAAAATAATACTACCGACGGCTTGTGTGTAACCTAACAACCTTTGAGTCTTAAAGCAATTTATTTCTAGTTCCTATCCCATACTTCAGTAATTGACGCCGACGGCCCTCCACCCCCTAAAAAGAATTCTTAAACCATTTATTTTCAATTTTTGCTATATTATATACTATGATTCTACCGTCATCAATTTACATGACTAAACATCGGCTCGCCTCCGTAAGATGTAGTTGACTTAGTCTGACGTCGGTCGTATTATTGATACTCACTTTATTCTTGCACTTTGGCATTTTTTTTTTCACTATGGGCCGTGTTTTGAAGGACGGCGTATTCAGATTGTGAGCCGGCAAGATGCAGTAAACCTTTATCAGCCCATCAATTTATATTATTTATTATTTTTTCATTTATTTTTCATCATTTTTTTATTTTTTTTAACTGTATTTTCCGTAATAGAGAAAATTTTATTTTAGAAACTCAAGTATAAAGCTGAACTAAGATGAATATTTTCGTTTCTGAAAGAGCTTCTTTTTAGAAAATGTCGGTTTAAAGTTAAAGCAAAATTAAGCACGTTTATTAGTCAGGTTAAGAGCTTTTGGGAGAAAAAGCGACAAGTTACATTATTGTCTTTATTACGATTTCCATTAATCTTTGTTTTATCTCCTACTTGTAAATAACACTATCATTTTTCGTTCTTCGCAAATTTAAAATCCCTAATAAAAGGATCCGCGAATGCTTAGCCTAATAAACTTTCGTTTATTAAATGGTTAAGGAACAAAGCTAGGGCTCAACACGCCCGATCGAGTCAAAATTTATTCTCATTCTACCCATTAGGAAAGTCAAAACTATGACAAAACACTTATTTTATTTTTGAAAATTTTTAAATTTTTTTATTTTTTTGGTATTTTTGCAAAAAATTTGGTGGTAAAAACGGGATTACGTGACAACAACGGCTGCAGGCAAAATCAAATCGAAGATTCCCCCCCATACTAGAACTAAACATCGTCCTCGATGTTTCAAAGGGGTACCTACGTAAATCTAAGGCCGTTTATTAAGTGTGCCAAAAGATAAAACGTTAGTCGATTAGATTTGGATACTGGATTCCCAAAATGAAGCTGAGGATGTGAAACTCTTGTGAATGAAAGACAAAACTGAGAGCACGAGAGTCTTCACAATCCGGGAAATCCTGGACATACAACACAAAACACACAAAACACGGACAAAACACGGGTAATGGAAGATGTAAGCCTCCTCACAACAAGAAACAAAACACTTATTCATTACTACTGATAAGCATGGGGTGCCTCCCACGAAGCGCTTGTTTAAGGTCGCTATGCTTGACCCGTCCCCGAATTTATTGGTCCATGGGGAACGTCTGGAGATCCGGGACTACCAATTGTGGTACGTCCCCTCCAAAGTAGTGCTTCAAACGATGACCATTCACTTTGAAATTTGGCCCGGAGTTTTGGGATAACTCGACAGTGCCATATGGAAAAACTTGGGTTATAGTGAATGGTCCACTCCAGCGGGTCTTAAGCTTGCCCGAGAAAATCTTCAATCTAGAGTTAAAGAGGAGGACTCGATCACCGACGTTGAAAACGCGATTTTTGATCTTGGAGTCATGGATTCTCTTTGTTTTCTCTTTATAGATCAAAGAGTTTTCATAGGCATGATCACGAAGTTCATTAAGTTCATTGAGTTGAACTTTTCTGTGATCACCCGCGGTTTTGATATCAAAGTTTGTATGCTTAAGGGCCCAGTAAGCTTTGTGCTCCAACTCAACCGGTAGATGACATGCCTTTCCATATACAAGCTTGTACGGAGTGCACCCGATGGGTGTTTTGTAAGCTGTACGGAAGGCCCAGAGAGCATCATCCAGTTTGTCCGACCAAGAGGCACAATTTTTGCCCACGGTCCTTTCAAGAATTCGTTTCAACCCACGATTCGATACCTCAACTTGCCCACTTGTTTGTGGGTGATACGCGGTGAAGAGACGATGAGTGACTCCGTATTTAAGCATGACCTTTGCAAATTGGTCATTGCAAAAATGGGTTCCGCGATCACTTATGATTGCACGAGGGGCACCGAATCTGGCGAAGAGAGATTTAAGAAATTTGCAAACAACTCGGGCGTCATTGGTGGGGAGCGCTTTTGCTTCAACCCATTTTGATAAATAATCAACGGCCACGAGTATATATTTGTTCCCTCTTGAAGACGGGAACGGCCCTATAAAATCAATGCCCCAAATGTCAAAGATTTCACAAACTTAGATAGAGTTTTGTGGCATCTCATCACGTTACAAAATTTTGCCTTGACATTGACAAATGTCACATCAGGTGACAAAGTAGTGGGCATCCTTGTAGATTGTGGGCCAATAAAATCCTGAATCGAAGATCTTTTTAGCGGTGTAATTGGCACTGTAGTGTCCCCCGGTGGGTCCACTGTGGCAAGCTTTGAGAATGTCAAAAGCTTCTTGCCCCGAAACACAACGCCTAATTACTTGGTCAGCACAGATCTTGAATAGAAAGGGGTCGTCCCAAAAGTAATGCTTCACGTCTTTGAAGAATTTTCTTTTCTGCTGGGTTGACATCCCTTTGATCACGAAATTTCCCGCATGACAGTTTGGGATGTCCGCAAACCATGAGGTACTAGCATCAAGAATAGCAATCGAACTAAGAGTTTCAAGAGGAAACTTCTCATTTATCTTCTTTGGATCGAGCTCATTCTCGTGAGGATTCTGTAATCGTGATAGATGATCAGCCGCTAGGTTCTCAGCTCCTTTTATGTCAACTACATCAAAATTGAACTCTTGAAGGAGCAGAACCCATCGGAGCAATCTCGCCTTAGAATCTTTCTTAGCAAAGAGATATTTGAGGGCGGAATAATCCGTATACACAGTGCATTTGTTCATAACGAGGTAAGATCGGAATTTTTCGAATGCGTACACCACGGCTAACATTTCTTTCTCTGTCGTGGTGTAACGAGATTCCGCCTCAATCATTGTTTTGCTTGCACAGTGTATAGGCCTGAAATGCTTCTCATGACGTTGCCCCAAGACTTCACCTAAGGCGAAATCGCTTGCATCGCACATAAGTTCAAATGGTTCATTCCAGTCTGGAGCAATCAGGATTGGAGCCTCGGGACTGCCCCTATTTTACCAAAAATTTGCTTTGCATTCACACATGAGTTCGGAAGGGCAAGTCCCAGTTCCAGTTGGCAATCTAAATTGGGAGCTCAGGTCATAATTTTTTCTTTTAAGTGTTATTAAAGGAATTTGATTACACTCTTCTGAGAAGAATAATGAGTAGTCTCTTTTTTCAAGCAAGTTGGTCATTGGACAGGCAATTTTTGAAAAGTCTGGTTGAAAACATCGGTTTAAAAACCGGCTTATGCCAGAAAAAACTCGGCCACCTTTCACAGTAGTCGGGGTGTGGGAGCTTGGCTATGACTTCAAACTTTAGCCAAGATCGACCTCATTCCCGGACTTAGAGATTTTGTGTCCAGAAACAATGCCTTCTTTGACAATAAACTGGCTTTTCTCTTAATTTAGGGGACAAAATTAGTGTTCTTCACACCGTTTAACATTTTTTTCCAAATGGATAGGCATGTTGAGAAGAATCTCGAAGACCAAGAAGTCATCCAGTACATTTCCATTGTCTTTTCGATCATGTCTTGAAAATTCCATCATTTAATTCGTTGGAACGTTTGCAGGTGCGCATTTTTTTTTTTTTATTTTTATTTTAAAAAAAAAACCAATTTTTTTTAAAAATAAAACGGGCCCCCCCCCCCAAAGGCATGCGGCGGAAGTAGGCGAAACGTTCCGTTGATGGGCTAATGTGAAAATTTTTCTTCTCTTGACCTTCGGGGTCAATAGGAATTTGAAAATAAACCCGAGAAGTGGGTATGTGCTTATTACAACATACCATTTTATTATAAAAATGGACTTAAAAGACCAAAAAAACAGACAAAAAATTGCCAAAATATATGTTTTTTTTGCGTTTTGTATTGTGCAGAGGGAAATTGGACATTCAATGAAAAGGAAACACAACAAAGCCACAAAAGACAAAACCAAGACGGAAATGGAAAAGACAAAAATTCCAAAAATCAAGTCAAAAGTTTCAAAAAAAAGTAAAGAAAATGCAAACTTGAGGGGACTAAAATGCCAAACCTCAAGTTGTTTTACAAGAGTTAAAGACAAGGGTCGAAAAATTGCAAACCGGGTGAATGGTTTGAAGGGAAGTTATAAAGACTTGAGGGCCCAAAGCTGCCAACTCTACTAAAAAAAAAACACTTTCCCGCCAACAAAACCCAGGTACAGCTGGGATGTTGTCCCATTACCTCATACCCTGCAAAACCCAACTCAACACCCTAGATAAATATTTAAACCACTCCTCTATCTACCCTCCCCCCCCCCCCCCCATCTGTATAAGTGCCATAGTTGGTAATTCCCCTCACCAATTCCCCCCCCAAGTATTATCGTACGGTTGTGATTGACTCCAAGAAGCACCAAAAGAATTGAAGCTGGGATTTTTTGTTTTTTGAATCACCCTCACCACAACAAAGCACACTTAGTTTTGTCTCTAACAAATATAAAAAAAGTAACACAGAAGAAAGAAGAGAAAAAAGTCGAAGAAACCAAGACCTTAATTCAAGTTAGTATAAATAGGGCCATTGTAACCCAAGAATAGGAGTTAGTTTTTTTAGTTTTTATCTAGTTGTTAAAATTCAGCTTATTTTATGCAATTTTATTTTTCAAGCCTTGTAACTTTAATTTTCGTCTTAATGCAAATTTGGAGTTTTCTTTTAAGTTAATTCTTGATTCTCTGTATTTCCTCTGTTAAAAGCTTTGCTTAACATGTTTTAAGCCTTATAAAATCATATAAGTCATTTGTCTTAAACTCAAATACTAAGAATTTAAGTAAAGTCACTAAAAAGTCCACACTCAAATACACCACAGCTTATTTTATGGATGATAAGCCAGTTCTGGATGGGCTTATAGACTCTCACTAGCTTGTTTTATACAAGCTAGAGCTTGTAGATTCTTTTGTTTGACCCTGTTTTGAGCAAGGGTGTTGTAAGTTTCTCTTTTTCTTATTTTTCCTATTACTTCAGAACTGCTTATTAGTGCTTAATTGTTATTTACATTTGCTTACTTATGCTTTATCATGATGTTTAGTGCTTATCTTGTTTAGTTGTTAGTTTAAAAATAGTTTGTATCACTTTCTTAGTTAGTACTGTTAGTTCATTTGTTAAAACTGTTAGATTGATTTAGCTTATGTAAGTTCTTATTCTTGGAATTAAGACTGTGCTTTTATAAGTGTCTTATGTTGTCATTTGATAATCTGTTTTTAACAAATTAGGATCAAATCAGCTTGAATAAAATGACTTTTGAAAACTTTAAGAGTTTTTTAGAACAAGCGGTACTAACTTTAAAGCTAGCGGTACTAACTCCAAGTTAGTACCGTTAGTACTGTTGTTTCAATTTTTTGCTTATTAGCTTGTTACTACTGCTTATTTAAGATTTGCTTAGCTTTTTAGAGTAGATTAAGCCCATTTTCGTTTACTGTATCTAGTAGAGCTTATTTAAGCTTATTTGTCTTTGCAAAGTAGTTTTAAGAGGTTATCAGTTTTTAGTTTTTCAGCTTATTTGTCATTCTAGTTCATTTTAGTTGCTTATTCTTATGCATGAGTGCTTATTAGAGATAGTTAAATATTTGTTTTAGCTTATTTGCTTAGTTCTTATTTTATTGTGTTTTATTTAAGCTAGCGGTACTAACTTTAAGCTAGCGGTACTAACTCCAAGTTAGTACCGGTAGTTAATACTGCTAATACTGTTGTTAGTACTGCTGTGTTTCTCTTGTTTAATTAGTTTAATTGCTTGCTGAATTTGCTTATTTAGAGTTAGTCTAGCTTATGTTGTTTTGTCTTAAGTTTATTTGAGCTTATTTGTGTCTTAGTTTAAAAGTTTTAAGAGTTTTTACCATTTCTAGCTTTTATGCTTGTTCCTGCTTATTTTCTTTGCTTATCTTTGTGTGCATTTTGCTAATTAGGTTTAGTGCTCAATCGTAATCATATCCTTGTCATATTCAAACACAAATCATCAATCGTCTCTTGATTTTTTTTTTTTTTCTTTCAAGCCTGTTGGGGTCTTAACGGACCCGGAAAACACTTCTATCCTTACTTTTTTCATTGATCTTGTGGATTTTGATCCTTGATGTATATTTATATATTTACATATATATATATATATATATATATATATATATATATATATATATATATATATATATATATATATCTATATATATATATATATATATGTATAAAAAGGGGTGAGAACGAGCGAGTCAATTTTTGGCGCCGCTGCCGGGGAGGTTGAAAACGATTATCGTTACGTTTGACAATTTGTGTTTGAATCTGTGAATATTTTCTTCTCTAAAAATATAAAAAGTACAAAAATATTTTTCATTTTCTTTTATTAGTATAATTATAATAAAATAAAAAAACCAAAAATTTAAAAACATTGTCCATAAAAAAAAGAAACAAAATTCACAAATTGGTAAAAATACCAAAATATAATATTCTCAATTGAGGTATTATCACTATAACTTCCGGTGAACTTGTTGGTTCCCAACTCGAACAAAAGATTCAAAAACTTGCCTTTTGTGTCACTTGCGAGGTACGGCTCACCTTTGAAAGTTAAACAAACTACAAGAGGGGTATAAGGAGGGTTGTTCCAACGAAACTTACGGACCACGAATGGAGGAAATAAGCTTCGCGTCTATTCCCTTCTCCTCGTCCTTTGTGAGTTTTTCTTCCGAAGAGCTACCGTGAAGCTTGCTGATTATCAGGTTTAAGTTGTCTTATCTCGTTTTGTCCGTTTGCAAAATATGTTGTTTAAAAAAAATTCGAAAAGCCAAAAATAATCTTCTTTTTCTTCGTATCATTTAATTCTTTTCTTATCTATCTTAATGTTTAATTCTTATGACGTCATTCAATTATCGTTGAATCCGATTTACGCGATTAAAGAATGCTCGACTTGTGGAGTTTTGTACACTGCAGATTTTGTTGTTCAAAAAGATCTTGAAGAGACCCAAGATTCTTGTCCTAAACCCCTTCGAAATTGTGCAAGGTGTGCAAGGTGTGGAACCCCGGTTGATGGTCCGTATTGTCAAGGATGTGCTCTTTTACGAAAGAAATTTAAGGAAGATTTGTTTACATATTGTGTTGAAAATGAATTTTTCAAAGACCTTCAAGATACTTCCGAGTCATCCGATGACAATACCAACGTTGTTAATGCTCCTCAAGAGCCATTCGTTGGCAATCAGGACCCCGGTGAAAATTCCTCACCAAGTCCTCCACACATTGACCATTGTTGTCACGAGTGCGGTGATTCGTTAGATGGAATCTTCTGTCGACAATGCACTTGTAAGTTTTGTGGGAAAGGTGCTCATTACGGTTATAATTGCCCTCCGAAAGTTCCGATTATCTCTAATCCGGAACCATGCAAAAATCAAACCATTGGTGAGCACCTACAAAACTTGCAAAGACAACAACAACAATGTCTTCTTGGTACATGCCAAAAATGTGGTTGTAATGAATACAATGGAGTTTGTTTTTATTGTAAAGTTGGAAATGGGAAACACCAAGCAATTTTTTCAATTCCATCACTCTTTCTAAACGATCTCCAAGTGTTCCAAAACGGACTCCACAACCCCCGATGTATTTTATGAGATTTATGGGAACATGTCTCATTTATGTTATGATTGTTTGCACCTAAAGTTCGTTTATCCCCATGAATTCGGAAAGTGTTTACAATTAAGACTTTTAATTTCCCACAAAACTTTTACCAGTTTCAACAAACAAAGACTTGGTTGTGAAAATTGCGGTGGGTCCTCATGAAACCTTCCATGTTCCAACCAAGAATGAAGACTTATTATATGAGCAAAAATTCTTGCTATGATTTTTTAATTTCTTTTGGTTTTGACCAAGTTCAACCCCCGTAATATACCGTCAATCATCCAATCTTCAATTCCAAAAATGAGCCTCTCAATTCCCAAAATAAGCTTATGGAACAAATGGCAACCTTATGTGATTTGGTTGGTCAAGCTATACAAAAAAAGGAAAAAGAAAAGCGAATTGCGGAAGAACAAGCAGCTAAAGATCGATATTGGAAGATTCTTATTTGCTACGATGATGACGAAAACGATACCATTATAATCACACCCGTTCTACCAATCGAGGAGCCCGTTAACTCTCTAAGTATGGGGGACAAGCATCTTGACACTATTCCGGAAATGGAATCGGACGAATTCATAAAGTTCTAGTTGTTGAGGACTTGTCCATTTCCCAAGTGAGTCCGAGGGTTATTTCTTGATATAAATGTTGTGATGTGCCTCTTTGTGAAAATTACCACCCCTCTTAATGCTCTCAATGAACCATTTGGAAGATTGTTTGTCAATTCCCAACGATGATAATTTTTTCAAGTGATGACGATTTTACCTACGGTTGAAGGGATATTGATTATGTAGATGCATCACCTCCGATGTTGAGGATCTGTTCAGCTTAGAGGTGCTGGAGATTGTTGATCTGAAAGTTGGAAGGATTGATGATGCATTCTTTTAACAATCAAAGGACGCTGTCCTTCGTGAAAAATTGTGAATGTACAATCTTCTTATTGCTAAGATCAATGCATTAAGAGATTATTCCACTTATCTTCAGATGTTGTTGATCAAGGGTCTACCTCACAATTTCCTAATCTTTTCTTGGAGGAGAACTTAACACCTGTGATAATTCTATTCCCGAAATCTGATAACTTACGCTTTAAATCTAGAAGAGAGAAGTGATTAGTAGTTGGGCAGTCCCACTATCATTCTAAGTTATCCTTCTCTCTGGATTATAAAGCTTTCTACGTGATAGACGATTCATTTTAAAGAGAAGGTAGTGGCAGTCCACTACTCATGGTGATTTTTTCTCAATATGATTCGTTTTATCCTTTTGAATTCGTTCGGAATGATCATTTTCTCCTGACGATTAGGAGTGACTTTTAATCATGAGGAGTTCGCTGATGAACTCACTCACATCATGTCTCTTCCGAATCTTGAATGTTTCAAATTTAAGATTGAGCCCGATCCGGGAGATTTGACTTCTATTGACCTCGGGATTCGTAAGAATGTGTCTACGACTAATGTGAATGTACCATTAGAGGATGACTAATCTTCTCTCTTCGCGTATGTTGTATGGATCTTTCTTGCTTTTCCCACATATCCTGTTGTCCCTCCATATCTTCTCTCTACTGGGAATAAAGATACCATTTTTGATCCCGGCATCTCAATTTATCATTCTTTTATGCCGAATGTATCTCATCGGAAGTTAGAACTTTTTCATTTTAAAAATTCAATGTTTATCCCAATACCGCTTGATGGTGAAAGTCCGATTGTTGATTTTACTTTCCACTTGCTTCCCCATGACCAAATGAATTCGGGGTCGAGTCGAGCTTGTGACTCGGTTAACAAAAACAAGGCGCTTCGTGGGAGGCACCCCATGCTTATCGTAGTATTGTGTAAAAATGAATAAGTGTTTTCTTGTTGTGTGGAGGCTCGCCTCTTCCATTACCCGTGTTTCGTGTTTGTGTTGTTAATTGTCCAGGATTGCCCGGATTGTGAAGACTCTCGTGCTCTTAGTTTTGTCTTTCATCCACAAGAGTTTCACATCCTCAGCTTCATTTTGGGAATCCAGTATCCAAATCTAATCGACTAACGTTTTATCTTTTGGCACACTTAATAAATGGCCTTAGATTTACGTAGGTGCCCCTTTCAAAACATCGAGGACGATGTTTAGTTCTAGTATGGGGGGGATCTTCGATTTGATTTTGCCTGCAGCCGTTGTTATCATGTAATCCCGTTTTTACCACCAAATTTTTGCAAAAATACCAAAAAAAAAATGAAAAAATTTAAAAATTTTCAAAAATAAAATAAGTGTTTTGTCACAGTTTCGGACTCTTAATGGGTTATTAGAATGAGAAATAATTTTGGAACTCGATTTTCGGGCGTTGCGTGTTGAGCCCTAGCTAGTTCCTCAATTGTAGGCTAAGCTTTCACGAATTCTATTGCTTCGAATTTTAATAAGGTGAAGAACAAGAAGTGATAGAGTTAAATATAAGTTTATGTGCTGAGCAAGATTCTTCTAAAGCTTATATGAGTAACTTGTGGCTTTTTCTCCCATTAGCTTTTAATCCACCTAATCATACGTGCTCATTTCAATTCAACTAAGTCAATCAATGTTTTTAGAAAAAGCTTCAAATTTGTAACTTGATTCTTTTTAAAACGAGTTTTTTCTAGTTTCTTAGTAATTTGAAAGTTAAAATGGCCAAAGAAGCATGAATGAAATATGAATGCAAAAATGCATGATTATTGGAAATATACACCAAATGAAATGCCTTTTTTGATTTATATGGAAAAAGTAAAAGATGTGTCGAGATATCCACTCCGCTAACCACTGAGGTGGGGGTTCAAACTAAGACATCTTTACTTCTAGGGATTTGGTGTGTTGTGATATCCTCGCACAAGAAAGTGAGGTATAAGGTGAGGGTTCAAACTAAGACACCTATCCTTAGCCATATTAGGAAGAAGGTGTTGATGTGATTTCCCACTACGCTTAGCCAACGGGGTGGGTTTTTAAACTATAGACACCGGGTCATGTTGGTTGTGATTATCCTACTAGGGTGCGAGGCACTAGGTAGGTGTTCTTTGTTCAAACTAAAGCAAAACGCATTCCTCTGTTTTAAGAAACTTATGATTATGATGATGAAGATGTTGCAAAAAGTTCTACAGTTAGATTTTCGTTCTTTAAAATCAAGTTACAAGGTCCTAATAAGTTGTTGCTTTGAGTCGTGATTCATATTGAATTACGACTATGAAAATATGTTGATCTATGGTTGAGTCGAAATGAGTACACACATTTAAATCATAAATCCATGACGGGAGTTGAAAGTTCACAAGTCATAAGTATGAGTGCTTAACATTTAGACTTATATTGACAAATGATCTTGTTTAATTGCTTGGTTTGGGTCTAGTGAAAAATCGGGGACGATGAATTTATCCGTCAGGACTTCCGTAGATTATTCTAGGGGCGCTTCTCATTCTATGATCCCAATGTTGATAATATAAAGGAAGTCAAACAAGTAGTTAAGAAAAGAAAAAGAAAGAAAAATCCAAAAATATTAGGGATAGTTAGTGTACATATGAAAAATTGGTGAAAACGGGACTTGTCGAAGCTATTGATTCTTTAGTTCCCCTTGACGAACACTTTGCTACTTTTCGAGGTAATTAGTCGAGGGGGTT